>PVJH01031301.1:0-23883 GCA_004026705.1 Nesogale talazaci
TGGAGGGAGCAAGCCACGTAATACTTGGGTTCCAAAGAAGAGCCGCTCACTACTTAAAAGGACCTGGTTTTGACATCTGCGACCCTGAAGCTACTCATTCCAGAAATCAGGATTGGGGCCTCCACAGTTTTCTGAAAGCGAGGCACACCCAGGGGAGGGAGGGTCCACACTCAGGATTCCTTCAGCTCCCTGAAGGTCTTAGGCTTCCAGAGCAGAGATGCTCAACCTTCCTCACGCTGTGACCTTTGTGGTGACCCCCAACCATGACATCATTTTCGTGGCTACTTCATCACTGTCGTTTTGCTACTGTGATGAAGTGGGCGATCCCTGTGAAGGGGTCAAACGACCCACAGGTTGGGAACCACTGCTCCAGAACAGCTCCCATAAAGGCTGCAGTCACAGCCCTCCTGGTTGCCAAGCCTGATCCTCAGCACACACCTGGAAAAGCCAACCTGTTCCCGGGAGAGCGTGCAGTCAGCTGCCCAGAAAGGACTGAGGTCCCTGGGTCAGAGCGGTGGAAGATAGGGCCCTGCCTCCATTTCTATCAGGCGTGGTGCTCTCAGCATGCCCTTAAGTCACTCTCCCGGAGTCACGAGGGGACAGGGGGCACTCTCACCAGGCTCCTCTCTCTCCTACTCGGCCCGGCTCCTCTTAGAGAACTGTTCCCCTCACTGCTGCCTTTATGAAGCAGACACTTGATCCTGCCCTTGCTCTCAAGCCTTCGTAATTCCGTGCCTTAGCTTGAAACTCAAAACCCTTCCAGGCCCTCTTGCTCTTATGCTCAAAGCCACCTGTCCAGTGTCTCCTCCCACCCAAACCCTGACACCAACAGCCACAGGAAGAACCCCTCTAACCTCAGGTCTGCTCCCCTCCCCAGCTCCCAGCTGCATACTCAAGTCCCTTTGGAGGAAAGATGCCCGGTCATTCGCCAAAGTGCCTGCTCTGTGAGTCTGTCCGCCCTCCCCTCCTGCTCCAACCTCCACACCTTCCACTCTTCCCTACAGCCAGCCAGCCTGACCACTGAGGGTGGGGACCAGTCTGCTTTCTATTTCCAAGCCTGGACCCCCAGGGCAGGCCAGTGGGTCATAGCAGGGTGCGACACAGGTCCTGGCCATGAGCTCAGGACCCACTCACTAATCACGCTTACTTGGCCTAGCCAAGGGCAGCTCCCCACCCCACCCCACCCCCCGACTACCCAGCACAAAAGGGGTAAACCAGAGGGCACAGTGCAGTGCTGTTTTGGGGGGCAGTTCAAGTGTGGGCCCCTCTGCGTGGCCTCCACACCTAAGAGCTAGAGTCCAAGAGTCATCCAGTAATCCAGCAGGTACGAAGCTGCATATTAATCTGCTGTTTCAGTGACGTCAGATGAAGACCATGAGTGGCACTGCGGGCCCAGCCTTCACTGAGGCTGCACGAACCGCAGAGCTGGCGGTTCAAACCCAAGTTCAGACTTGGCCCTCTGGTGAGCACGTGAGTTTCCAGCCCAGGCACACCGGCGTCAGAGTCTGCACTTCCACGAGCGCCCCAGGGGGTGCTCCTGTGTTGGGGACCACGTATCCGTTCTCAGCAGGGCCGTGAAGTAGAAGGAACCGGTGCTAAGCCCTGGTGAAGACCCGCTTTTCTTGGGTCTTCTTTCATGGGCTATGGCAGTCCACTCCTTGCCGCTTAATTACATTAGAGCACCTGTACATATTATATGCAATAAATCAGCTTTAATTTACCACCACACAAGGCTATTCATCTTCCCGGGGTTATTTACTGCTCAGTACGATGGGGCGGCATCGCCTCCTATCCATGGTAAGACGGGAGAGTCCGGGTAGGAGAAGCTGCCCCTGTTTGGCAGAGCGCTGCAGGGTACGGTTCACACGTGAGCACAGCAGAGGCAGGGAGAGAAGCCCATTGGGGAATCTTGGTGACAGCCCCTCGATGGTTTCCTAAAACACCCCCCATACACTGTGATGTCCTCTTTTACACCCATCCACACACTCCAGCTACCCCCTGAAACGAGGCAGCCGGCTCCTCTGGCCCACAGCACTCGAGGACACGGCAGGGTTCGGGGGGAGGGGGGGGCAAGGCTTCCCTTACCCACTGCTGCTGCATCTGTCCCCAGACCCTCAGATTGGACAGGGAGACTTGGTCCAGGGCCCCGGAGGAGTAGTTGGTAACACCTGCACCCCGTACTGCCCCCAAGAGCCATGTCCTCAGCCCAGGCCCAAAGCAATGAAAGAGGGCACTCTGGGAGTGCAGAACCCTCATCCTTTGAGCCTTGGATACTAGGTTGTCTTTGGCTTGTGTGCCCCACCTCGAACTTTAAAGCACAGGTTCCTGAGCCCCCTCATGGCATGCCTCCAGAAGTGGCCTGGCCTTAGGTGGTACACAAATAATACCCGAGACTCCTACCCAAAGAGGTCCGCAATTCAAATACACCCTCCCCAAAGCACCTCGAAAGAAAGTCCTGACAATCTGCTTCCCCAAAATCAGCTACTGAAGACCCCATGTCCGGAACACAGGGCTATCTGGAAGCACATGAGCTCGTCTTGAGTCAGAAATGACCTGACTGCAACCTACAGATGCTTATGTAGTGACGCCCGAGGGTCAGGAGCCTGGAGACCGAGTGCCCACTGTACCGCAGCCCTTCCCAGCCTGGTGGCCAATTCGAGGGACACCAGACTCCCATTGCAGAGCAGTCTCCCAACCTCCCCCCACTCCTGCTCCTCATCGAGGGCCCCAGGGCTCGGCTGCTTTTGGTCAGCACTGAAGCAGCAGCCAACCTGCGTCTGATCTCTTCATTGGGGCCTACCAGAAAGCCCAGCCAAGCAAGCTCATTGGGAAGCCCCTTCCCCTGGCCAGTCTTACAGACAGGCCACACAGGAGGGGTGAGAAGGAAAGGGCAGCACGCGCACACCACCGCAGTCCTGGTGAGCTGGGATCTTGCCTTGCAATGAAGCCGTCTCCAATGAAAGTCCATTTACCGAGTGTAGAAAGCGTGGCTGCTCTGAGGGGTGGGGTGACATTAGCCGAGACTCAAACTCGTGTACTTGTGGCCCAACCTCACGTTATGGCCTTCCACGGGTTGACTCAGCAGCCCCGTGCAACAAAATGCCCCAGGTGGGGCCTTCTGGGCTGTCATCTTGATGAAAGCAGGCAGCCTGGTCTTTGCCGCTGGAGTAGCAAGGAAGTTCACACCGCTTGCTCTTCCTTCAGGGTGGGAGCCAAGTGCTGAACCCCTGTATCACCACGGCTCCGTCAGAGGCTAGAGACAAAGGAGGGCACCAGCCCCTGCTTAAGGGTCCCTCTGATGGAGGTTCCTAGCGTGCACAGTTCCAAAGAGGGACTCGATCACATGGAAATCTCCACACCCCGGCCTGTCGCTCAGTCGCAGCGGCACCCTCCAGTCGTTCACGACTGGGAGGCAGGGACCGAGATCAAAGGACGCCTCAAGGTGCCTGCCTGCTACAGAATCCCAAGACTGCTTCGTCGTTTGGGGTGCTTCCACCCCCCTGCTGAGTTCCACCCCTCACAGAGCAGAACCAAACACACGCGAACCTCTCCCTTCCTTGTACCAAGACAGAAGAGCCGCTGATGGGGCTAGACCCAGACCTTCCGTGCACAGTGATCGGGTCCTCTACAAACACAGAGTGCGTCCGGTGACGTCACTGCTGCCCTCAGAGAGGGAGGGGTGCTACTGCCCCCCATGTCATCCAACAATATACAGGATATTCCACCCACCCTACTCCCCGCAGCCAAGAATTCTCCAACCCCAAATGCCAATGGTGTCGAGACTGGGAAGCCCTCGCTGGAGGCCTCTGACCATGAGTGCTCACAAAGGTACCATGTTTCCTAACACCACCCTCCTGCCAGGTCACAAGAGCTAGGTCCAGTCTGTGCGGCCCTCGGCCCTCAGCCAAGGGGTGGCCCTAGAGGGTGGAAGACCGAGCTCTGGTGCCTGACTAGTGCAGAATGGCGGCTGGGGGGAGGCAGCGGAGCCAGAGGAGGGGGAGGGCAGCAGGGGGCTGCTCTCACACTGCCCGGGACTCTCTGTGAGCGTCCCGCTCCATTCAGACAGGCCCTGTGGGGTACAACTCCCCTCCTGGGGTCCTGGAGGTCCAAACCTCAGGTCCCCATCAGAACTTCACAGCCCAGCGTGTGGAGAGTTTAGCAGTCACACCAGCCCACCCCCCACCCCCCCCCCAGAGATGACAGCAAATGCCACCCGGTCTGGACAAGCGATCCCCAGTGGCAGGAAGACCCGAGGCCTGGGGCTCAGCGCTCAGCACAGGTGTTGTCTGGCCCCCACCATCCCCCCTGCTGCAGAGGAGCTGCACACTCCTGAGAGAGAGAGAGAGAGAGAGAGAGAGAGAGAGAGAGAACAAGACCCAGCTGGGCCACACCGTCAGGACACCATCCCAGAGCAGACTCCTAGCGGAGGACCTCTCTGCCACTCCACATGGCCTCCCTGCCCCCTAGCACCCATTGCAGAGGGTGGAAAGAGAGTGGAGGGAGCCTGACATCTTCCCCCCCAGATTAACAGCAGGGGGTCCAACTACAGACGTTCCCAGGACTCCTGCTGCTCTAATCTGGAGTCCTGGGCCTGGCTCTCTCCACTTGTGTCAGAAGGGCGTGTCTGCCTGCGCCTGGCTCTTCCCTGGGCCAGAGTTGAGAAAGGTGGCCCCGCACACTCCGTCCTGAGAGGGGCGCTGCAGCGGAGACAGGCCACCGCGGCAGCCTCCACAGACAGGGAGTTTGATGACAGAAGGAGGACCTGGACCCTGAAGCGGCGATGGTGGGAATGAGCTCTGGCCAGAAAACGGCCACACTCCCGGTCAGGACTCTAATCACGCAGGTGAAAACCCGGCTCCAGAAAACCAACCAGGTGCCACTGGATCGGTTCTAACTGGTGGTAGCCCCATGTCTGGCAAAGCAGAAGGTCCCAGGTAAGGTCCTCACCGTCGTCACCATGGGATACCACCCACAGCACCACCCTGTGTCCTCAAAGCCAGCTAGCAACCGAGCTCAGGCCACCCACAGCACCAGGAACCTTTCAATGAAGAGCAGACACATGGTGGAGGCTTACCTGGGCCAAAGCTCCATCTCCCACCTGCCTGGAAGCCTGAAGCAAGCACGAATGTGAAACCACCAAGTCACAGAGAATCAATGACCGTGAAAGGGGACTGGGTCCCCCCGCCTGAGAGCCACACCCTGCTCATGTGCCCAAGGCCAGGCTGCAAGGAATCGGTGAGAGGGCAGCATATGGCCCGGGCTCCAGGGCTCAGGGGTCCCTACGGCAGTCAGGGCGGCCCGCAGAACAAGTGTCTGGGAGAGGTGGTTGGGGGCTTCCCTCATTTCCTACACAACACTGCCAGCAGGCCTTCCTGAGCTCTGCAGCAGGCCCTGTGGTGGGAAGGGTCCTCTTATGAAGTCTGAGCCCAAAAGGAAAAGAAGCTTTCTGAGACTACTTATTAGCATGAACACGAAGGAAGTGAAGTGGCTTCTTTTTTGTTTTGTCATTCCCAACGCCAAGAAAAAACGTCACTTCAAAAGCCTCTGTGTCGACTGAGCTGTCCCCCGCCTCCTCACCTCCAATGTACCACCCTCCCAGCCCTGCCTGGCCCCTCTTGGGACTCCGCTTTGTTCTGGAATCCACTGTATTCTGGGGTCACAGCCTGACCTCCAGGACATCGCTCTCCAGAGTAAGCCCAGCCCTACGTCAGCATTTTCATGAGCAGCCCTGATGTTCCCCCAAAAGGCACACCTTCCCTTTGTACCCTAGCCAAAGGCAGGCTGGGGCGGTGGTAAGAGCTGGGCCCAGCCTGGGGTCCCAATCAAGGAATTGTCTCCCGTGATAAACTGCTCTCCTTTCCATTAAAAAAAAAAAAAAAAAAGATCTACACGGCAGTTGTTTTGCCTGAAGGAAGAAGCAAATTAAGTCAGTGGGCTGGGGAGTCCCCTCTCCATCACAGGCGACCCCCAGGCCTTAAGGTTTGGGGCGGGAAAGGTCACTGGCCCGGTGGGCCCTGTTTATGAAGCCGGGTACCAAGGATTCCTTCACCTCTGAAGCCAAAGACAATTAGCAACAGTGGCACATGGAGTGCTTTTACTGGCTGCCTCTTAAACGCTCCAGAAATCCGTCCAATTCCTTGCAGAACAGCAAAAAACAAAAGTGCTCCCAGCAGGAGGGGGAAGCCAGGACTCCATGATGAGCAATTAGTGAATCAATGAATCCGAGAGGCACTGATTCAGGCCAGAACTTCTTACAGCGAAGATGACGGACCCTCCAGGAAAAGACCAGGCCTCGCTGCATCAAAGGGCCTGCATGCCACTAAGGACACACACACACACACACACACACACACACACACCGCTGCACCCCTTTCCCCTTCCACATGTGTCTGGTCCTATAAAAACAGCAGCAGCAAAACATTCATTTGTAAGCCGTTTCCTTCAATGCTCAAAAGAAACTACAGCAACCAGTTCTACTGGTCCACATGAAAACACTCTTGTAGCATTTTGGAAATGGGACAAGGTAGCCAAAGAAAGCAGAGGAGGGCAGAGAGAAGGGGAGGAGAAAGAGAAAGAACAGGAGGAGGAGGAGGGAGAAAAGGAAGGATGAAAAAGAAGAAATGAAAAGAAACAGAAAGCTGACAAGCTCACAGGAACAGCAGGACCCCTTTCCCACCCTGTCAGAAACATAGGGATATAAAACAGATGCCCACCACTACCACCCCGCCCACCCAGGGGGAATGAAAAGGTTTCCATTCTCGTGACAAAAAGAAGTCTCCTTCGGTTGTTTTTCAGGAAAGAATAATAATAACCCTTTGCTCTTCCAAACACCTGTTCAGGAAATCAGAACCACTGACAGAAAATGCTGGAATTAGGGGCATGTGCTGACGGTCAATGAGGAAAAAGGGAAAGAAAACATTTCTAAAAATTTGACAGCTGCTGGGAAAACAGGGTTCCATTTCCATAGAACTCCCCTGGAAGATCCTCCTTCGAGAGATGTTCCTGTAGCTGCTTTTAAACCTTCACCTCTTTCCCGCAGATTCACAGCAAGACTCAGACGTCTTTCCCAGCGAGAAACAGGGTCTCTTGCCCTGCCTTTTCTCCCTTCCTTTGTGAGTTCGTATGCAAAAGGGACCCTGGAGGTGTAGTGGAAAGGCTTTGGGCGGCAATCAACGTGGTCAGCGGCTCAATACCACCAGTAGCTCCTTGAGGCAGAGCCTGGACTTTCGGCTCCAGTAAACAGCTAGTGGCGGAAACCCACAGGCAGCCTCTGCACCAGTTAGCACTGACCCAACGGCAGTTTGGCTTTGGGGGCTGGGATGTAAGAAGGAATAAGGACTGAAAGAACTATGGGAATAAAATTCCAGATGAAAAGTGCAAAAATTAAGAAGTGTGGGGGGGGGGGGGGAATAAAGAGCAGATACCAAGGGCTCAAGTAAAAAGAAAATGTTTTGAAAAGGAAGAAGGCAACCAAGGTACAGATGCACTGGACACAATGGATGGATGGGTGGGTGGCTTGTGATTAGAGTTGCATGAGCCCCAATAAAATGATTTTAAAAAATGAAAAGATGGGCTGAGCCCCGGTGGCGTCGTGGTTGTGCACGGACTGCGGCCCACTGGGACGGCGGTTCAATTCCAGCAGTGAGGCTGGGCCTCCTACCCCTACCACCGGAGAGCAGTGATGCCCCAAAAACCAAAAAAAAAAAAAAGAAAGTGCAAAAATGTTAACTAGCAGGAGGGAGGGGGGAAGGAGGAGGCAATACCAAGGGCTCTCGGATGGGTATGGATTGTGATAAGACTTGTATAAGACCCCAGTAAAATGATTTTTTTTTTAATTTAACTAGTCTCCTAAGCAAACTCTGTTTATAAACTGGGTCTTTATTTGGTCTGCTTGGGTTGTGCTAAGGGGCTTTTTGTCATCAGTTCACTTTGAAGCTGTTGGAAGGCGGCAGCAGGCAGTAACCACTGCAACAGCAAGATGCTTTCCTTCAGAGGACGAGAAAAATGTGGTCTCCTTGACCCAGCGACTCTCCACTGCTCACTTGAGGCTGAGCCACTCTGAAAGTCGCGCTTTCTAACCTTGAAGAAACAGCAGTCCCCCCCAAGCACCTTCCGCACTGGGCTCTGACAATCCGGTCAATAGATGCTTATCTGTAAAGGCAAGTCTGAGCTGAGCCATGCAAACGATCTTTAAAAGTTGGAAAAAGAAATTTCAGAGAAGCGGAGGTCAGTCTATGCCCTTTCCTCCTACAAGAATTGGAGGGGACTCCCACAGGGGCCCAAACTGACCACAGTGGGGGAGGGGGGCCCTTCCTTTTAGCTTCAATAAATTGTTACCAGCATGCTTCCCCAGGGCAAAACAAACAAAACTGCAGCTCAATTCTAGCTGGTCAAGGGCACAAGTAACCCTCTGTGCCTCCCATGACCTCTAGCTCAAAATAAAACCCTCTTGAACTTGTCCCATCTCCCAGCAGACTTGGCCCTGGGTAGCTACAGGGTCACCTGGGCCAAAGGAGCATCACAAAAGCCCAGCATCTCAAAAAAAAAAAAAAAAAAAGGCCCAGCATCTCATCTCTCAGGAGCCCTGGTGGTGCACTGGTTCAAAGCCTGGCAGTTCACCCAGAGGCCATGGGGCTGAACGTGCCAGCCTTTCTACAGAGCGAACGCCTACAGCCTTGGAAACCCTCTTGGTTCTAGCTGCCCTTACCATGAGTCGGAACCACCGCAACCGCAGTGGGTTTGCGTTGGGTCTAGTTCTCATCTCTATGGTGACAAGAACAAACAAACAAGCATAACCACTCCAACACTGAGAGCAATCACAGAGCCATTACTTGAAGAGAAAGAAAAAATGCTCTCCAGAACTGCCTCTTGCAATATTTTAATTAAATCCTCTTTAAAACTTGGGCACAAACCAGCAATTCTACTCCTGGGTATAATCCCAAGAGATTTCCAAGCAGGGGTGCACACAGACTTGGGCACCAAGGTGCATGCGACTAAACGTTCAACAGCCAAAACTGGAAACAACCCCCATGGCCCCATCACCAGGTAATTGGAAGACAAACTGTGGTACGTCCATACACTGGCCAGCCACAGAGAGGAATAGAGTTCTGATCCCTGCTACAAGACAGATGAAATCTGCAACACGGTGCTGAGTGGAATGTCAGACGTGACCATGAAAATATTTGCTGGCTAGAAGTAATAGTTAGCCTAGGCAAATGCAAAGACACCAGAGGTGATGAGCGCTAACCAGGAGAGGGGGTTGGGGGGTGGGGGAGTTAGCCCTGAGCATGTTTTTTGGGTGGGAGAGGCTACGAACCTGGAAGGAAGAGCTAGTGGAGATGGCAACAATGTGCAGAAAATGTAGCCAGTGCCACTGGGCTGTAAACTGATGAATGAAATGGCAACATTTGTTGCCATTTTCTTATTTCTAATTGAGATCAAGAGTGCTTTCTGTGGGATTCCTCCAGATTGTAAAATCAGCTATAGCTGCACAGCTGTAGGGAGCCAACTGATCAGGAGAAAATTGTCTGTCTCTCTCACGCACAGAACATACAGGTTTATTTCTTTATTTGGTGTGAGAGACACATTGCCACAAGTTCTAGGGCCAACAGCTGACCTGCAAACGTCCCCAGGTGTGAAGGCAAATCCTAAGGACAGTGGGAATGCCAGCCACCTTGAAACTTGGGCAGCCAGGTGTCACTCAGACAACACAGACCCTGGCCGAGGGGCCCAGTCCCACAGGACTGGACAACACCCACTCTTTCATGACAAGAGAAAAATCTAGCAAGGAGGAAAAGAAATCCATCCCTGCTAAACCTGTGGGGCCCATTTTATAATTACACGTGGAAATGCCTCTGGGGGGCAGGCTGATCCACTGAGTCAAGGCAATGGGCTTTCCTGTGGAGAACCTTCTCATCCGGGTTACCATGGCCTCATGTGGGCTGTTTCTGCAGACAGCCAGTTCCTTGAAAGATAGTTTACAAATACCAAGAGTCGATATTCCCTAACTCAGGGCAGTCCAACGAGCAACACGTCCTGCTGGACACCCGGGGCCATCCTCCAGGAGCCAGCCCCCTGTGCACCTTCTGAGGAGGAGGAGCCTGGAATACGAGTGCTCCCGAAGATATCCCCTCCGTGATGGCGCGTGCGTGTGCGTGTGTGTGTGTGTGTGTGTGTGTCCCCTTTCTTCCTGGGGCAGCTCCTCCCACAGGGAAGGGAGCACCCACCTAGCTTACTGGGTAGCCAAGTCCCTTCCCACACTTTTTAAGGAATCATGTGTGTGTGGATGCTTCGAGATTTGGGGAGCTTCAGGAGTTCAAAAGGCCATTTCATCCCTCTTCCTATGCCATCCTTTCTCTCTCTCTCTCTCTCTCTCTCTCACACGCACACACACACACACACACACACACAAACCTTCTACCTTCTATCTCTATGTTCCTTTTTCTTTCTCGCTTTCATATAAAAAAATTTTTTTTCACATCCTCTTTAGGCGGCTTATGACTTTGGCATCCACCTCAAAACTCAACTATAATGAATGGACCAGGAGCCAAAATCTGTTTCCGATTATAACAGGCAAGACCCACAGAAGTTGGGGGGAGGGGAGGAGGAGGGAGCAGCGGGCTGGGGGAGACACAGGCTTTTTGAAAAAGAATCAATGATACAAGGTGATTTCTGAGCTCTGCCCACAAAGGAAGCCCTTCACCCCTGGGGCTACCCTGCCTGACTGACCCCAGGTGCCTCTGCCTATAAACTTCCCAGTCACTCACTGTGCAAGTTTATATGACAGGATTCCCCCCCTCTGTTGAACTGTGCATGTGAAAGGGGGGAAGGGGGGGACGTGGGGTGTGGAGAGGAGGGCACACAAGCTCCCCCCTCCTCTCCCCACCCCCTAACAGGCAAGCCCCCACACAGAGAACACAGCTGCAGGAAGATTAAAAACATTTTATTGTTTAAAGAGTAACAGAGGGCTGTTGGACATGGGCAATTTAAAATTAAACACAACCTCAAGTCACAGCCGTTTGCAGTTAAAGGTGAACAAGTTATTTTAAAAGTAAAATCTTCCCTGCCGGCAGGCTGCCTTCCCCTGACAGGCCCAGCTGCCTCTACGATTATTAAAGTTGTTAGCTTACCAGCCAGCCACCCTGTCAGCAGGCAGGCCTGGCCCTTCCTTACCTGAGGGCAGACGGGGGTCTTTCCCTCCACCACCCCCAAAGCTGTCCACGTCTAATGCTTGAGACAGGGAATTGCTGTCCAGACACAACCTTAAACCTTCGGGAGGGTTCCCCAGGGACCTCTCCTTACCCGACACCAACAGTGACCCACGAACATCAGAGGCCAGTGAAAATGCTGCCCCTCCCCACCCCTTTCACCCTCCACCCCAGTAGTGAGGAAGGAGACGGGGTCAGCAATGCTGTCATCAAAAATCAACTGGAGGCTCAGGCCCTTCTCTGCCATGAAGCCACATCTTCAAGCCCTCAGAGGTCAGCTGGATACACACACACCTCCTCATCCTCTGACTCCGGAGGCTTCCACTGACTTCAGCATCAGATTTAGATGCAGGGGTGGTGGGGGTGGGGCCAAGAATCCTCCACTGCTTCCAGGATGGCCCACCCAGAAACCCCCTGACTCCCAGTCCCCCAGGGCCCTCAGGAAATGCTGGTCTGGCTCTGGCTGTTTCTGGGAACTTCCTCTAACCCAAAGGCCACAACACACCTTTCTTTGATCTAGAAAGGGAACTCCATTCACTCTCATAAAGCCACGAAAACCCCAGGTCCTCACACAAAGGCCTTGCTGCCTCAGCTGCTTCCCCGTGGCCCACACCGCCCTGCCCAGAACATTCTGAGCAGCTTTTCTCTTGCTGCCGTTTCTTGTGTCTCTCCTCCTCGATCCTGTCCGACGTGGCTGGGCCATCAGTGGGGCGCTGTGGCAGCTGTCAGTTAACCTGCCGTACTTAACCCCAGAAAGCCCTTTCCCAGGTGAGCCTCATGAAGCCCTCCTGCGGTGTGCGCTGCGGTCCCTCCTCTGAGTCTGGCTGCACTGGGGACACAGGCAAGCCTGGTCTGGAGGGGCGAGCCTAGCTGGGGGTCCTTCTCCTGGAGGGAAGAGCAACCCAGAAGGAGCTGGGGCCTGCCGCACCTCAGAGAACCCCACTAGCAGGAGGGTGAGCAGCTACTCCAACTGGCTGGGCTGGATGTGGGGAGTAAACTAAGAGGAACAACTGGAGCATCAAGATAAAAATAGTTCAAGTGAGCAGCATCAGATTCTAACCCACCGAAGCCGCTGTACCGAGGTAGGGAGGTACTGGTTGGGGCCAGGGTTGAGTCCTCCCCTTCCTCTTGGGAACCCTGGTTCGATTCCCGGTCAACGCGTCTCACGCACTGGTCTCATCCATCTGGCAGCGGACGCCTGCATGTTGCTGTGATGGTGAAGAGTGGAGCAGAGCTGGCAGACCAAAACGGACCAGCAAGAAAAGCTCAGCAATCTTCCTGTGAGACTCAGCTCACGAGAAGCCTCTGAAGCCCAACGGTCCGCCCGGCACAGGCCTGGCACCGGCCGAGGCAGTACTTGGTACCGGTCCTGCTGAGCTGCAGTCAAAGAGGCAGAAGAGATGCAGGACCTCCTGTATGCTGGAAGGGGGGGGGGGGTCTCCTCCATGAGGCCTATTCTGCTCCCCTGTCCCAGGGGCCCCTTATACCCACAGTAGACCAAGCAAGACCACCCCTGGCGTATGCCTGCCTCCTCTGCTGGACTGGAAGCAGCCAGAGGGCAGGGACAAGCGGCTCTGTCCAGTGCAAGTCCCATAGTGTTCTTTCACCCGGGCGCCCTGGCTCCCTCCCCTACAAATTGTGTTTCCCCATCTCTCCAAGGGAAGGCCCGCAGCAGCAGAAGCAGCTCCCGAAGCCTCCGTCTTCTGCTCCCACCCAGGCCTCATCCTGAAAAAGCTGCAGTGAGCTACAGACAACAGCCCCCGGTCCCCTTCCCAGGGCTGGCTCTCCACACTGGTGCCCTCAGAGCCCCGTGAGAAGGGACCAAACAGGGCAAGGGCCTGGCCTCAGTGGCCCCAGCTGCTGCTGGATACATGAAGCATGACCCAAAGGTCCTGCAGGGGCAACTTCAAGCCATTTCCCCATGAGAAGAGGGAGGGGGAGGCGGCAGGAGGGAGAAAGGCAGGACGGGACTCAGCCCAAGGCCCTGGAGAGCATTCGGAAACTACAACCGACTCTCGGTCCACTCTGCCTCGGTCTGACGCCATCTGAATTCCACACAGAACCAGCGGGGGCTGTCCAAGAAGATTTCACGTGGGGCTGCCCCCACTCCATTGGCCACAGGGCTTCTCCTCCACCCCCTCTCCTCCGCCCTCCCTAAACGGGCTGAGTGGTGGCTGGGAGCGAGACCTTGGGCCCACCTCCATGAAGTTGTTGTGAGTGAGGTCGGCAGCAGGCCCCACTGGCGACTCTGGAGGACGCCACGTAGAAACCAGGGTGCATGGCTTCGCCAGGCGGAGACCCTCGACATCTGCCGGTGCCCATTCAAAGCCCGGGCACTGCAGCACTTAGCCCCGGGCCACCGCTTCCAGGCAGGCCTCTCTGCTGCACCACCCCAGGAGGGCTGCATTAGAACATCAACCTGCAGAGCCCAAATGCTTCTTGGAATGGTGCTTGCTGATCCGTGCCCTGGCTAAAGTCTCTGGACCTACGTAACCCTTGACCAAATCACGACATAGCTGCTGGCAGTAAAAGCAGGCTGCTAGACAAAGTGCTCACCAACTCCCAGACGATTCCAATACTGCCTCCGTCCACCCTTGCGACAGTCCTGAAAGGGCAGGGCCTGTCCTGACATCATCCATCCCCATCCTACAGATCGGGAAAGGCCCAGCAAAGCGCCATCATCTACCCAAGTCCAAGGCACGAGGCAATGATAGGACGAGGAGTAGAAACCCAGGACTGCCGAATGGATTGATTGCCGTTAAGCCCTCGTCTACACAGAAACGGAGGCACGGCGTCGCAGAGAGACTTGCCCAAGGTCAAACTCGGTGAATTAGCACCGAGCAGAAAACTAGAAGCCAGGTCTCTCCCACCCTGCCTGGCACACTCACCTATGCCTGGGCCAGCCACCCCAAACCACCCTGTCAGAAAGAAAACCAACACAAACCCACAGCCCACAGAACACGGGTCCCAAACTGGAGCCCAGCGCAAGAAAACAGGTCCCTTCCCCTGACTGCACACCGGCGCCCAGTCTATAGCCCCTCCCCAGAGTCAGTATATAAGAATCTCAAAGTCCACACCCCACCATGAGGACAGACCACAAGGAAATGCAAGTGACACCAATATGCAAACCCAGGCAATATGCCCACATGGTGCCCTTCGCTTACCTGCAAGGGAACTGAGGCACACGCCTGCCATAGACCCACCCTGATAGGGAGAGGGAGACAGAAGAGGATGGTGGACCTTGTGCCCCGAACTCACCCTCTGGGGTCCAGGAGAACCAGGCCCAGCCCCTTGCCCATCTCCAGTTCTCCTTCTGGTCTTGCCGCCCAGAAACGTTCACCGAGCAGCGGCACGTCCGACAGCCCAAGTTCCCTCATCAAGCAAGCTCGGTGTCAACGGATTCCTAATTAATATTAACCCTCCGAGCCCAAACCGTGCTCAGAACACCTCGGATGAAGACACCCGGGGCGGGAGGGGCGCCACCAATTTTCTTCTTTCTTCATCTGGAAAATTAAGAGCACTGCTGATTTGAACAAGCGAGCATCAAGCAGGGTAATCAAAACTCCGTGCAGCCACCCGCCATGGGCTCAGATGCGCTCCCTGCCACCTCCATGGCCCGAAATGAAAGTGGGGTGGCGAGAATAGTACTGGCGGCCTCCTCCCTCACCCACTCGACAACCTCACCCCCCCTCACGGAGGCCCCCAGAAAAGACGGGAGAGGGATTCCTTCCCTCTGTTTGGCAAGCTACATCCGTGGGAAACTGGGAGCCGACCCCACACCACAGCCCTTTGGATCAGGGTGCACTCCCTAGACACCTGCCCCCAAAGGAAGATGGAAGGGGGACCATGAAGGGGGAGAGCGAGAGGGGGAGGGGGCACCCGAGACCCTCAAACTCCAAGCCCATCCCTTATTTTCTGTTTCTGCATTAATTACAGTAAACGGCTTCATAACCTAGCGATCACTTAATGGAGCAGCAAATACGGCCTTTTCCCTATAATTAGTCAATGTAATCCGCTGCGCTCTCCCCTCCTCCCAGCCACCCCTTCTCCGTGCCTTTTCCATAGTCTCCCACCCCTTTCAGTACCAACTGTCACATGGGCCCCCATCCCCTCACTCAAGAGCCGTTTGTCATCCTAAGCTGGCACGGCATTGCTAGCCACATCTGGTGAATTCCACCCAGCAGGCAGGAAGTGAGGAGAGACCCTTGGACATCAGCAAGGAGACCCGGACACTCAGGCTGTGGACGTGTTCCAGCCCTGACAGCCTACTTCTGAGGGTCCATCCCAGACCCACCAGATCACCGGGCACTGGGGCTATCTCCTAGGGTTCTACCATACATATCCCCATGGCATCGCAGCTGGTTCTCCAGAAAGGAAACACTTATCTTTCTCTGAACCAGCTGTCTCTCTCATCACCGTCCCCTCATAGCTGGTATCTTTCACTCTTCCTAAGAAGGACTCCTTCCTTCTACCTAAGAGCCCCCTGCATCTCTGTAACCAAGCATCCAGTCTCTGCTTCCATTCCATCCAGTGCCGAAGGAATGAACGCAGATCGACACCACCGAAGGTTCCTGAAAAATAACCTTTCCCAGCCCTGGAAATTAAGGTTTGGGGGGGATGAAGTCTGGGGGGAAAGACCAGGAGGCAACAGAGATGACTCCAGTTATGAACATAATCCTGCAAGAACAGGCTCGATGGAGAGCAGCAAGGACAGACAAGCTGGCCGGATGGGTGTGGGAAGGAGAATGGGTGCGAACCCAGAAACAGATACAAATTTGATAGGGGATGCATGTGCATGGATGTGCATTTGAGTTGCTGCAAATACATCCATGAGTGCAATGGAACATACAGAGGGCCGAATTTTGAAAACATCTTAAAACAAAACTGAAGGGCTGGGCCCCGGTGGCGTAAGTGGTTGAGTGCGGAACTGTAGCCCGCGGACTTGGCTGTTCAAATCCAACGGCGGCTCGCAGGAGCGGCACTGGGTAGCACCCACGATCACCAGAGGCAGTGATGCCCATAAAAAAAAAAAACTGAAGTCCAAGTCAGAGGGCCTTGGGGCCCACTAAAGTCTGCGGTCTAGGGGGCACTAAGGGCAACTGGCCTATCACACTTCACAAAGGTAACATCTACATCATACATAACTGAGTGGTGGCTGGGGTCGTAAAAGCTCATGATCGGCCATCTGAGGTGCAACTATTGGTCTCTCTGTGTCTGGAAAGAAGAAGAGGGGAAAAAATTCCTGGGAACAATGAGTCCAGTGAACTAAAGGAACACTTTAACATTAGTCTCCAGGACCCTGAGATCATAAGGGCCTAGATGGTGCCCCTGTGTGAAAGGGGTCACATTAGAAAGTCCTGGGTAGAGGGCTGAGCCCCTGTGGTGTAGTGGTTGTGCGCGGGACTGCGGCCCACTGGGACGGAGGTTCAATTCCAGTAGTGGGGCTGGGCCTCCTACTCCCACCACCGGAGAGCAGTGATGCCCAAAAAAAAAAAAAAAAAAAAAAAAAAAATTATTGGGGCTGAGCCCCGGTGGCGTAGTGGTTGTGCGCGGGACTGCGGCCCACTGGGACGGAGGTTCAATTCCAGCAGTGGGGCTGGGCCTCCTATTCCCACCACCGGAGAGCAGTGATGCCAAAAAAAAAAAAAAAAGAAAGTCCTGGGTAGAGTGAGAGAAAGATGTGGAACAAAGCTCAGTATCACAAACAAGATCAAGCTTACTGGTCGGAACTCCCAAGGCCCTTGGTCTCCCTCAGGTCTGGAAATCACTCACTTCCAAGGCTCAATTTTCAGCCAACCAGTAAACAGGCTTTTAAAGGAGTGAAAAACACTAGGGAGGTGGACACCTCCTTTGAGATCAGAGGGTTAGCACTGAACCCAGGAGACCAGTGAGCAAGGTTAGGAGAGAAGGCAGCGTCCGGAAGTCCAGGGGGAAAGTATAGTGAGGGTGAGGGTTGTCATCAATGAGGGGGAATAAAATGCATACAAACTGTTGAACGGGAAACTCATCTGCTCTGCAAACCTTCCCCCTATGTCACAATAAAAAGTGTTTTTTGAGGGGGAACCTCTTTTGCCTATAAGGCTATCAACAAGCCCACCACCACCCCTTCCCCCACCACCAACTTCCACAATGCGTGCTTTCCTCAGTTCTGTTACCCAAAGCTCATCAACTTCACGTCCATCTCAGCAGCGAGGAGAGAACACTCTCCCTTTTCCCTCTTGCAGCGGAAAGCGTTCACATGGCAGATGTCCACTCTCCAGCTGGTGCTCTCTCTCCATGGCCTCATTTCAGCCCCACTTTCTTCCCTCCCTTCTTCCGACCAGGGCTGCAAACCACTCTCCCTCGGCAGGGATGGCTGATAAAGGCAGGCTGGAATGGGCCCCACTTTGTGAAATGTGGGTGAACCTGGGTGGCAGGTAACCAGCATAAGAAAAACTCACCTGTCTAGAAACTTCGTCTCCCTCCCAGAAAACAAGGGCCGCAAGGGTGTTGCACAGCAACCTCAATGGACCAGTAAGGCTGGAAATCACCCCACCCGGCTTAGAGATGGCAGACAGGGGCAGATTACCCCATAAACAAGGTAAGCACAGACTTACTGGTACTGACTAAGCAACCTCACATTTTTTCACCAGAGCGTGTGAAATTGCTCACTACAGATCCATACATAAGCACAAGTACACCTGTGCTTACCTTGCATCCCTGTAAGCATCATAAATGTGCAAAGTGGCTTTGATTCTGCAGAAGGGTGCTGTGGAGTTGGGAGGGAGACGGGGATCAACCACCTCTGACGGGGATTAGAATCTTGGATTGTTAAAAAAAAAATAGTGAAGGGTCCTGAGCCCCGGCGTAGTGGTTGAGTGTGGGACTGCAGCCCATTCATTGGCTTGGCGGTTCAAATCCAGCAGCAGCTCTCCAGGAGCAAGGCTAGGTAGCTCCCATGACCACCAGAGGGCAATGATGCCCCCCCAAAAATGGTGAAATTGGATTCCACCTTTGGCCGCTAGGTCCAAGGGGCTCAGCAGCTCTGTGGAAGAAAGGCTTTCAACTCTTAGAAACACACAGGGGCAGTTCTACCCTGTCCTATAAGGTCCCCAAGGTTGGAATCAAATGGGTGGCAGTGAGCAGTAGAGGAAGCGCAAAGAATCCCGTGCTGCATTGCTGTTGGGTGATCCGACACTGGCGGCAGCCGGCCATGTGGCTTTGAATGTGAGTCTCTCTCCAGTGTCCTGGCAATAGCTCCAGTCTCCCACCATCAGGTGCCCCGGGCCTCTCTAAGCTCCCCCTGCCAGGCCTCGATCCCCACTGCTCCTGCCCCAGTGGCCACTCCAGGACAACCATGGTTGACCCAGTCAAGCCTGTTCCCATGACAGTGCATCTGCCCATGATGGGACCTGCTAAGGTTGACTCCAACCCCACTTCTCACTGCAGAATTGAGTTAGGAACGTGAAGCCGCCTTTCGGAAGTGACAGTGCATGGGAACGCCAAGATTCAAGCCGACCTCTTCCAAACTCGGGGGCCAGGGCTCCCCTGGGCAGACCCCATACTTCTTCTGGGAGTTCAGAATCCGAACTGCCCTCCAAAGCAGCACACGCCCAGCGGCATGTATGTGCAGAGTCGCATGGCGATCCTTTGACCATGCAACAAGGCACGTGAGACAGCGTTGGGGGCCGCAAACACACACCACCCGCCTGTGACCCAGCCTGACCTCGGCAGTGACCCTCTCCGTCACCCACACGCCGACAGCGCTGACTCCCTGCCACACCCAGCTCGGAGCCCCTCGTGGGTCACAGCGTGTCATCCTCGCCACAGCGCCGCGAAAGAGGCACTGTCATTATCTCCTTTGTACAGATGACAAAATGAAAGCACACGATATTCAGATAATTCGCTGAAGGTCACACAGCTGGTAAGTGGCAGAGGGAGCGAGGACACAGTCAGTGGGCCTGATGCCGGAGTCCTTGCTCTGAAACACAAAGCCACCGAGCACCTCTGCTGCGAGGATCAGGGAGAATACAGACCAGGAGAGAAGCCGGAGGGGGCTCCTGCTGGAGCTCCTGGAGCCTGTGAGGAATGGCCAAGCCCCAACCTGTAGGGACCACGCCCTTCCCAAAGTGGCCTCCTGAAGCAGGGCTGTGGTTGATTCCGACACAGATGCCCTGCATCACAGACTGGGACCGGCCCCCGCGGGGTGTTCCAGGCTGTCATCTTCCTGGGACCAGATGGCCAGATCCTCCAGAACCACGGAGCGGGTTTGAACCACCGACTGCTCAGCCAGTCACCCCGCCCTTGGCCCTTGCAGCACCACCTCCGGGGCTCCTTATGCCATGTCTGCCTGCCACAAGGGTACAGGTGGCCCAAGGGATCTGCTTCTAGGCAGTTCCTTAAAGGCCTTGCACGCATGCATGAGTGTGTGTGAAGAAGCTTGCCTGCAAACTCACACAGCACCATCCCAGCATTCAGGAGGATCATGAACTGCCCTGGAAAACAGTCCCAACACAATCGGTCCCCCTTCTGGGATGCCCTAGGTGTCTGACTGCCCTCACCCCAACATCTCTTACAGCCCAGGTAACGGAGGCGGGTGCCCCAACCCAAGGGCCCTTACTCTTCTAGTTGGCCTGAGCCCACAGGCATTGAGCAAACAGGGTAATCAGGAGATAAAGGTCCTGACGGCATGCTAACGGGGCCATGCGTCCAGCCCCTGTCGCCCAGGTAGGACTTAGGCTCAAAGAACCTTAATTGGATTCTTTCAGCAAGTGCTGCAAAAAAATTCATAATGAGGTCTCCCCAACCCCACCTACCCATGTCAGTGAGCTCTATAGCTGGGTGGACCCAGGGAAAAATCATTTTTAACAAGGGTCTAAAATGTGGATGGGCATTGACGTAAATACGGTATGCTGCCGGGTAGCGGAGACCGATCCAGGAATTTGTTCCCTTTTCCCAGCTATCTAAGGAGCAAAGCATTCAGCCATCATCAGCTTTACTACCCTTTAGTGAAGGAAAACAAGTTCTGAACCCCGCTCCCCAGTGAAAAATGCAAAATTTGTGTAATTAAAATTATACTTGTGAAATTCAAACACACTTTAATTTCCTAAGGGCCCCCTAATCAAGTCAGAGGTTCTAACTAAAACCAATTATCTGCTTTGAAAACAGAAGAGGAAACAGATACATGTACCAGGTCTGGTGGAGAATCGGAGCCCCACGTGTTCGCCGCTGCATCTGACTCTTTGTAGTCCTGGTCTGAACTGTCTGCTCACCTCTGTGTGTTATAGTTATTTTTCTCTAGTTTGCCACTCGCTACAAACCTGACCCATCTGAGAACTCCCCTGCAGGGAGGAGTCGTCCCTGGATGCTCAATAAAAGGTCCGTGTACTAGGAAGCTGACCAAGAGGTCGGAGGTTCGAAGCCACACAGAGGCACCTCGCAATAAAAGGCCGAGTGATCTTCTTCAGCAAAGGCAGGCAGGGGTGAGAATTCTTGGGGGGGGCTCAGTTTGGCTCGACGGCGAATGGTCTTTGCTGTGAACCCCCAGGAGCTGCATTGAAAGAGGTTGAGGAAAAACCAGGCAAGTTTCTATAAACCCCCGCTGGTTCCCACCTGCTCTCCGACTAGCTTTTCTCCCGCCCTGGCAGCTGTGACTGTTAAGACTGCCCAGTGAGAAATTGGAGGAAGAGCCTCGCTCCATCTCAGGCGCAGCCTGACAGCAGTCCAGCAGGCAGGCTCCAGGCCCCATCCAGCAGGTCAGCTGCACCCAGGTTTCTCAGCTCTTGAACCCGAGATTCCACCCCAAATGTTGCATCTTTTTTTTCCCTAAAGGGACTGGAAATTCTTGCACAAGATCAACGTGGAAAAATGGAAAAGTCTCCAAAGCATTAAAATAGTGAAGCAGCGGTTGTCGCAAGGTTCCATGGATCACACAATCCAGGACCTATTTGCAGGGAAAAAAAAAAAAAAAAAAAGTTTCCTCCCCCCTCCTGCTTGAATCGCCTTCAGAGATGTGGAGAGGGATGGTATGCGAGCTTCAGAGTGCTGACTGTGCCAAGCTCGGTGAGGGTAGCCTGCCCTGCTGCCCGTCCAGGCAGGGGCCCAGGAAGTGGTGTCTCTAACCTGGGGAAGCGGCCGATCGCTGCCGGCGATCAGGGGTTCTCAGGGTACGCTTTTCCCGTTAAGAAGCAAAACACATGCGTGCCCAGATCCACGCCCATGCTCAGGGGGCCCCCAGAAGCCAGCGGAAACTTTGTCCTGAGAACTGCTCCTTGGCAGGTCCACGTCCTCAGCTCCCTCCCCACCCGGGCGGTCACCTCATTAATGTCACTCAGCATCATGGTTGGCTACAGTAGGTCTCTCTGCCGTCGGTTCCTGTCGGCGTCCAGGACTGGCTCCCATTGTACATGCCTACTCTTGGGGAAACTATCCAAAGCTTTGCCGGAGAGACAGAGGGAGGAAAAACACTTGAACTGGGCTCCCTTTCCTCCTCCCTCACCCCCACTTTCTGTCTCCTCATGGGCACTTTATTCAGACCTCACTGTTCCCAAGCCCTGCTCTGAAAGTCATTTACAATCTGCCAGCTAACAAGACAGACAGAAAGGCGTGGACGGCAGAGGCCTGTCTATCTGCAGTTGCCCAAAGAGCATCATTCATTTTGGTGGACGGTTGGGAGGAAGCCCTGCATACAGGCCTACAGTGACCTCTGTCCTTCAAAACAATAAAAACGTAAGAACCCAGACCAAAGAGGGCCCTGAGGGGGTGGCGGGAGAGAGAAGCTCTCGACCTGCCCCCACCCCATCCCCCAAGAAATGGCCATTCCTGCATCTTCGGAGGCCTCTTCCCTCCGAGAACTGCATCATCAAGACCATTTTATTAGATTTTTCTAAACCCTTGAAATTGTCATGTAATTGAAACAGAAACAGCAATTTAGAGTTCTAAATGGATTTCTTAAAAAGAAGATTTGGGGCTGGCCAACCTCCCCCTCCTCGGCCGTCCCCAACCTAAATGTAAGGCCCTTGCACACAAAAACCCTATTTATCTTCTAAATCCACAGAAGGTGCACATTCCCCTAATGCCTTACACTGGGGGAAAACTCATCCCAGATAACAAACTAAAAAAAGAACCCATTAGCATTAACTTACCTGGCACAGCCAGTGACAAATAAAGGAGCAAGCGGGTTTCAGATCAGTCACTGGAGGAACTGCCCCAGGCCGGGGGAGAAAGCAGCTCCCCAAAAACCCCTCAGACCTCTCACATAGCACGGTCTCCATGCTCCCCGGGGACTCTGCTCTGAGCAGGAGTCAGAGCGCAGGCACTGATACAGGAGAAAGAAAAAGTCATCCCCCATGTCCACCAAGTACCCTCAAGATAAAGAGTGCCTGCCAGCATCCCCCAAGAGCCGGGTCCTAGGAGCAGGCCAAGCCACCGACATGGAGTTTGCTGACTCTCCCTCCACTGCTCCACTGCTCCAGCCGTCAACCTTAGGGAGGGTGCAGCACCAGGGACCACTAGCCCTGGTGGCATAGTGGTTGTGTGGGGGGCTGCAATCCACAAGGTGGTCAGTTCAAAGCCAGGAGAAAGACACGACCTTTTATTCCTATAAAGAGTTTTTCTCAGAACCCACGAGGGCAGTTCTACCTTGTCTGATGACTGCCAAGGGTGGGTGCCAGGACTGAATTCAGACAATACATTAGAAAGAGGCTTAGCACCGCACCTCCCTCTAGTCTACTCGCCACAAGAAACAGCAGCCATGAATTTGAATGGAGAATTTTCTTTTCCATAAATTCAGTCTCAGAATTAAAATGAAGAGGCGGGAAACAGGCTCCTGTCCCCAGAATCACCTGCCAGATAGAACGAGGCTTAGCACCATCTCCCTTCCTAAGAGACGGAGAGCAAGAGAAGGTCCCTGTCCGCGCCTGGACCCACCACCTGGGACTGCCTTCCACAAGACGTGGATCCTGATTCCACGATGCGCTCATCACCTGAGGCAGCCTATCGGTCAGAGGTGACCGGTGATGTCAGAGAACAGGCCACTCTGACGTCACTCAGGCAACCTGTGATTTCCAGGTGGGGATATGATAGCTCATTATCCACACAAGGTGAGGTCACGTGCAAGGCTTAGACAAAGGCAGGGATGAAACTTTGAGATGGTGCCCGGGTAGCGGTCCCTAGTTACGGAAGAAAGGAGGGTAGACAGAAGAGGCAGGAGAAAATGGAGCTCCCCCAAACATCAGGGGATATGACTCCTCACACCAGAGCAAACTCAGCAAACCCCACTGACTTAGGGTATCCTTTGAGGACTGTAGAGAACTGCTCCCTAGTGCTTCAGAGGGGCCAGCCCCATAAAGGAGACAGCCTCCCTTTCTCCTGAGAAGCGGCTGGTGGAATAGAACCTCTGACTTTTGGTAGCCCACTGTGCTGTCAGGGTTCCCAAGACTCCTGAACCAAGGCCACACACTGACATGAGTCCATTCTGACCCACAGGGACCCAACAGAACAGCGCCGAACTGTTCCTGTGGGTTTCCACAGCTGTATGCATTTACGGCTGGAGAAAGCTTTGTCTTTCTCCTGGACAAGCAGCTCTGGTGGTTTTCAACTGCTGCCCTTCTGGTTAGCAGCCCAGCCCATAAGCGTTAGGGGGGGGTCTGTGTACCACACCAAGTTCACGGCCACCGGAGATTTCCAATTCAAGATG
>PVJH01031302.1:10093-24011 GCA_004026705.1 Nesogale talazaci
TCCCCCCCCCCCCCCCCCCCCCGCCGGATTGTAACAGAGTGCACTGCACTGGGGAGTAGCATTGTAGCCCACTTTGGAAAGCACTGCTCCAGAGGATGTTGTTGCTGTTGACAGGTGCCATGAAGTCAGTCCCCACTCATAGTGACCCTTGGTAAAGCCAGACTCAACCCTGCCCAGTCCTACACACACTCACAGCTGTTCTTATGCGGGGGCCCATTGTCACAGCCCATCCTGTTGCCAATCCACCTTGTTGAAGGTCTTCCTCATTTGCACTGCCCCTCCACTTTACCTATCATGATGTGCTCCAGGAATGTCTCTGCTGATAAGATGTTGTAGGTATGTGAGACAAAGTCTCACTGTCTTTCTAAGGCAGTGGTTCTCAACCTGCCTAATGCTGCGACCCTTTCATACAGTTCCTCATGTTGTGGTGACCCTCCAACCATAACATTATTTTTCTTGCTACTTCCTCACTGTCATTTTGCTACTGCTGTGAATCAGGCGACCTCTGTGTGACCCACAGGTTCAGAACAGCTGCTTTAAGGAGCACTCTGGTCATATTTCTTTCCAGACAGATCAGTTTGCCCATTTTGCAGCCCATCGTACCTTCAATATTCTCCAGCACCACAATTCAGATGCATCAATTCTTCTCCAGTCTTCCCTTTTCAATATCCAGTTCTCATATGCATAAGAGGTGAGTGGGAATATCATGGCTTAGGTCAGGCACACCTTAGTCCTCAAAATAGCATCCTTGATTTTCAACATGCTAAAGAGGTCTAGTGCAGTAGATTTACTTTAATGCAACTTAACTTTTGTTATTTTGACCGCTGCTTCCATGACCATTGGTTGTAGATAAAAGCAAGACAAAAATCCTAGATGACTTCAATCTGTTCTCCATCTATCATGATGTTTCCTGTTGGTCCAGTTGTGAGGACTTGGGTCTTCTTGACATTGAATTGTAATCCTTACTAAAGGCAGAAATCCTTGATCTTCATCAACAAGTTCTTAGAGCCATACTCACTCTGGCAAGCAAGGTGTTGTCATCTGCAGACTGCAGGTTATTAATCAGTCTTCCTCCAGGCCTGAAGCTGCGCTCTTCTTCATATCATCCAGTTTCTCAGATGATTTGTTTAGAGAATACTAGAAAGGTATACTGTTGTGTTTTATTGACTACGCCATGGCACTC
The DNA here is from genome assembly GCA_004026705.1 of Nesogale talazaci. NCBI lineage: Eukaryota > Metazoa > Chordata > Mammalia > Afrosoricida > Tenrecidae > Nesogale > Nesogale talazaci. The sequence goes on from PVJH01031302.1 coordinate 11,277, forward strand.
AACTATGTGGATCATAAAAAGCTATGAATAGTCTTGAGAAAAGTCAGAATTCCAGAATGCGTCACTGTGCTCATGTGGAACCTGAGGGAACACAATAAGGGCATAGAATATGATTTAAAATCAGGAAAGGTGTGCATCACAGCTGTATCCTCTCACCGTACTTAACCTATATGCTAAACAAGTCACCTTCCGCACTCTGTGCTGAGCAAATCATCGGAGGCCCACAGGAGATGCCCTAGAGCGAGTGGTAAATACAATCAGTGATGGCACGGTGATTTCTTTGTGGTGCAAGGGGAATCCGACACGTAGAGACCCTCTCAGGCAGAGCAGGATTCCAGTCATCTAGATCGCGAGGTCTTTTCTCCCTCCCTCCGAGAGGTAAGTGGGTTTCTACCACCAAACTTACAGTTGTAGCTATGCACTTAACCCTTGTGCCACCAGGGCTCTTTTGAGTAAGCTAAAGGGTAAAATTCAATGAATATTCATTGCCACCTTTAGGATACCTTGATGTACTAAAAGCGTGATTGCATTTATTGGGCATTGCCATTCTTCTGAAAAAAAAAAAGAAGGAAAAACGTATGTTCAGTGAGTGAGACTCCTGTGCAAGGCGGCAGTGATTGAAATGAAAGAAGGTACTGTGCCCACACTCGAGCTCAGTGTTTTTCAGCTGCTCCACTAGAACCAAGGAGCATACTGGGAACCTGTTTGAGCCAGAATGTCACAGGCTGCCTTGTTTTCCTGGATCGCAAGAGCTTTCTGTCTCTGTTTCTCCTTTTAGTGGAAAAGACTTCGCTTTCCCTTCGCGGATCGGTTCGGGGCTGTGACTAGTTTTACTGTCCATTACCGCACAATCTCACTACCCACTGAGCTTCATAGGTGCTTGGGTACATACAATGGAAAGAAAAGTCTTGCTCAATGAGACTTCCCCTTAGTATATGATTTGCACCAACAGTTCCTATTTTGTTACGCTTTTTAAAAAATTTTATTTATTTTGTGTGTGTGGGTATCACTGCCTCTGGTGGTCCTCGGTGCTACCCAGTGCTGCTCCTGAGAGCCACCACTGGGTTTGAACCGCCAAGCCCACGGGCTGCAGTTCCGCACTCAACCACTTACGCCCCCAGGGCTCAGCCCTCTGTTACGCTTTTTTAAAAACATCATTTATTTCATCATCTTTTGCCAGGTGGCAAATGCATCCATAAAAATGGGCACTTAAAACAAAAACAAGCTATGAGTAAGTTGAGCTGACCAGAAAGCGGGATATAGTTCCTCATCCTGTGAGCTCCTTCACAAACTACGGACTATTTCATGTTCTATGTAACTGCAAGAAGAGTGTCGTTCACAGAGGAGATACTCATTCTATTTTCAAGTTCTGGTTCTATTCAGAGATTACAAATGTGTCACAGGGAAACTTAGCTGGGCCCTGGATGAAAAAGTAGACACCTTTAATAGGTTACAGGATAACTTAGCACTTAGAAAGGAGGATTTTTTTTTTTAAGGAACACTATTTGTAACTCTACCTAAAGAAAGAATTAAAAGAGAAAAGAATTTTTGAGAGTGTAATTGAACCAGGGCTGGCTAAACTTGCTTCTTACTGTAAATGCTCCTCTCACTCTAATCCCAAGGGAAGCTTATATCTTGATGCTTTCGGTGAGAATCATGAACACTTAATGAGCTTTTGATGCTTGCTAACAACTGTTCTCGGCACTCGACAAATAGTCATTGGTTGGAGATTCTAAAAACTGTGTATAAAGCCTGAAGGCATTCTTTCCATGCTGATTATGCAGCTAGGAAAGCTGAGACAGAAAGAGGCTGAAGTTATCAGACCAACAAGTGGAAGAGTTGGCGTTCAAACCCCAGAGTGTCTGCGTACATTTGTGTCTATCATCTGAAAGAGTCAAGGCGGGACTGCCTTTATTTGTTTATGTTTGGCCTCCTTAGCCTTATGCCACTGAAGAGGAGAGGGGGTGGGGGAGATTCTCAAAGCATAAACCCTAGGGTCACCACCTTTCCCATAACCCTTGTCCCTCTCCCCTTAGTGCAGTCCTTTCCAACGCTAACTTTGCCACTCGAGACAAAACCATTGATTGACTGGCCTTTCTGGGCTGAGTGAGGGAGAGAGAAACCGCCTTGAGGCCTCTGTTTCCATTTCCTACACAAGCAAGTGTTTGTCTAAGACAGAAATTACCATATTCATCATGGATAGACAGTGCCAAAAACAAAATACTCAAAAATATGAGAAGTGTGACTATAGGCCAAAGGACATTTTTAAAATACCTCTTGTTCACTAAGCTCATTGTTTCTGCTTCCCCTGTTGATCGTATGAGGTATAACATCCCCTTTTTGAGCAAAGCCTGAGTGCCAGAAAGGATTTTGGTCATAGGATTGAGCTTTTAAGTGAAACAGTACTGTCGTAGGCAGCAAACAATGCATTTTTCCCCTTTGGTGTGTAGTGTCATATTGTATTTTGAAGGCTTGTATATTTTCCCCTGTGAATTCTAGTCCCGACCGCACACAGAAGAGTCCACAGATGTCATTGTAGTGTTTGTTTGCCCAGATGAATTCCATGCATAGGGTCATTGAAATCTAACGTCCTGAGGCAGATACAATTCCCATCTTCCATACCAGATTCCCGGGTTCAATTCCCAGACAAGGCAGCACACGCTCAGCTATGACCCTCTGTCCACAGAGAGTAGCGCGCTGCTGATACTGAACAGGCTTCCCAAGAGTGTCCAGTGCTAGAAGCAGACAATGCAGAAAGACCTGGTGATCTGTTTACAAAACTCAGCCACTCAAATGAAAGAACGCGCCAAGTAGCTCCATCTGCAGCTGCTCATGGAGAAGGTGGCGGTCCGGCAGTGTTCAGTTCCTCTGGACGTGGCATCCCCAGGAGCTGGAGACCCCCGTGATGGCAGTTAACAGCAGCAATGAGCAGATAGTCAGCTAGCTAAATGACTTCTCGCACGTGTAAGGGGCTCTGCTGACAGGTGAGGAAGCAGAAGTGGAAGAGGAACCACAAGCTGTGACGTGAAGACACCGCTCATGAAAGACCTCCAGGAAACCCATCAGTCACGCAGCAGGACTCCCCAGACCTTGCAGGCTGAGGAGTCATTCTGTGCCTCCATCTGGGCATCACACTGCCCAAAAAAGACAATGGTTGACAAAACAATGTTGGGAAGATTAAGGTCTGACAGAGGATTGGATATGGGGGAAAACAAATACACTACATGAAATCTAGATCGGATTTTATTCTTTTTAAACCCTAAAGGAAAGTTCAGAAAACACTACTTTCAAAACAACTTGGATTTATTGTGGTTAGAAATCTGTTCAGGCATAGCCATGGAAAAGAAAGAGCAGGAAGGTCTGAACATTGGAAAGCAGGAGGCAAAATTACTACTCTTTGCAAAACATCTGATTTCAGAGCTGGAAACCCCAGACAATAAACTGGAAAAACTTCTCCAAACAGCAGGAGAACTCAAATCACAGGGAACAAGACAAATGTACTGAAATATATAGGTGTTGATATCTTTTCTAAGCCTCCATTTAGCACAACATGAGAAAACAAATATGAAAACACAAAAATGCCCAGAAATAAATGTGTTGAGAAATATGCAAAGGCCATAGGAAAACAACTTTAGCGTGTCTGTGAACATAAAGAAAAAGACAAGCATACTATGTTCTTAATAAGACAACTCAATGTTTTAAAGACCCCGCTGCTCTCCAACTTGATCCATATATTTATCGTGTGTGCAATTAAAAAAAAAAGGATTTTTAAATCACTAGGCAAGTGGGTTGAAAGTTTAAAAAAGAGAAAAAAAAAGCCAAGTGAATTTTTTTTAAATTAGCCATGGACTGTAGGGTCAACAATAGCTCAGGACATGATGTCCCTTCACTGGATCATACCACAGCAGAGGACAATACTAGGGACACACAGCAGATCAGCAACAGGAGCAAAGCCAAGCCACAAAGGCCCTGAAGAGTCCCCAAAATAGACTTCAGGTTAGGAGGGACAGCTCCCGGAACCCCCTCAGGACTCATGGGGAGAGAGTAATAAAGATCAGCAAACAGACCTGGAATTATGTATGATTTTCTTTCTTCCTTTCTTGCTCTTTTTTTCCATCTTTTGTTTACTTTTTGTTCAGTCTCTGTTATTGCTGGGTTGACTACTTATATAAGATAGCCATGGACACAAGCTTGAGGAGAAAGCACTGGAACCCGTGGTCCCAGAGAGACTTGCGGGAGAGGTTGGTGAGAGATGGGAACAGTGAGAAAACAACGTCAAAGATAGGGGAACAACTAGGGAATTAAAATCAACAGCAAGAAGGACATAGGATCCTGAGGGTGATGGAACAACAAGCTAGCTGAGAGAAAGTACTAAGAGGCAGAAGTAGGGCAAGTGTGGTGGTGGAACAGGAGGAAAGTAAAAGGAAACAGAGAAAAGATCTAAGGAGCAAAGCTATGCAGGTATAAACAGAAGTGTGTACACATATAAATATCTTAGTTCAAAAAAATAGTGGTATTGGCCTAGGTACATATATCTATGTGGTAATACACTGAGGTAGTGGACAGACTATGGACCTCTGCTCATGTCCTCCCCCAGTCTAAGAACACTTTATTGTAACAAATGAGTACTATGTGATGCTCACTCTCCTGACACAATCACTGAAGACAAAATGGGCAAATAAGCAAATGTGGTGAAGAAAGGTGATGGTGCCCGGCTATCAGAAGATATATCTGAAAGGCTTGAAATTAAACAAGTGGCCATCTAGCTGGACAAAAACAAAGCTCACGTGGAAGAAGAACACCAGCCTGTGTGATCACTAGGTGTCAACAGGATTAGTAACAGGCATCAGAAGACCCCAAACAAAAACAAACAAACATATTGCTGAGAAAGAGGAGGGTTGAAACAGAGACCCAAAGCCCATCTGTCAACAATGGGACATCCCCTCACAGAGGGATCAGGGTGCAGTAGAGCACAATGAAACACACAATATTCCTCTAGTTCTTTGAGGCTTCCTCACCCCCACGCTCATGAACCCAGTCCTTCCTTTCACTAGGGACTAGGCTAGAACATGAACACTGGTACAGCTAAGACTTAAGAGACCATGACACGCGGAATCCAGGAACAGGAAGGGGAGTACCATACCAGAAGGGTAAGAAGAAGGTAGGAATAGGAAGGGAGGAAGGGAGAACCAATTGTGATGATTGACACATAACCACACACAACCCCCCTCCAGGGGGATGAACAATAGAAACTGCAGGGGAAAGGAGTAAGATATGAAAGTGTAAGATATGAAAATCATAATAATTTATAATTTATTAAAGGGTCACAGGGATGGAAATGGAGAGGGAGAGAAAAAGAAGAAGCTGATACTAAGAACTCAAATAGAAAGTAAAGGTTTGGAAAATGATGATAGCAACACATGGACAAATAGGCTTGATACAATTGATGTATGAATTGTTACACGAACTGTTGGAGACCCCCCAAAATTATTACAAATAATAAATAAATAGAAATCACGAAGGGAACCAGCCCTTCAAGTTGTCATTTCTGTGTGCTGTCCAACCTATGCCTACTGATAGCCACTCTACAGGACAGAGTCAGACTGATGTATAGCTCTTCCAAGACTATAGTCCAGGGGTCTTCAAACTATGGCCCGTGGGCCACATACGGCCCACCGAGGACATTTCTCTGGCCCACCAGGTGTTTTTGCTGCCACTGCTGTCCTACTTAGCAGCGGACTCATCCCAGGGCTGCAGTCAATATGTTCATAGTTGGGGGGTTTTTAACTATAGTCCGGCCCTCCAACGATCTGAGGGACAGTGAACTGCCCGCTGTTTAAAAAGTTTTAGCACCCCTGCTTTTAGATCTTACAGGAACAGACTGCCACATCTTTCTCCTTCAGTTTGAACCACCAACCATCTGGCTAGCAGCCTAGTACTTAACCAATCTGCTGCCAGGTCTCCTTAGCATAGATTATAAAGCTTTCATAATCAAGAGACTGTGATCCTGATTTATTTTCAGATGAGTCAGTAGAAGATAAATGATAATAGAAGAATCGATCCAAAAACTTACAAGAATGTAGTGCATGACAAAAACCAGCTTCTCACTCAATGGCAGAAAGGAAGAACAGTCAACAAATGATTTGGACAACTGAGTCGAGTGGGAGGAGGGAGAGGGAGGACACTGGATCCATCCTCTTATTTCTGTAGATAAGGATTTTTTTCCCCAAAGATAGATTAAACCTTTATTTTCAGAGATTGTAAACATAAATGGCAACGCTATTTCAAATTAAAAAGTGAACTATAAACAGCCAGTAGAAGTATCCACTTGGCCATCTCTTACCCTTAATTTATGCCTAATCCCTCCAAATTTACTGGAAATTCTGTGGCATGAACTCTTTCCTCTTAGATAGAGATTTTGTGAATGAAATCACTCATAGTAGTTCTAGGGGATAGAGAGGAGCTCCACCCCTATTGGAAGGGATAAGTAGATTTTTGTTGTTGTTGTTGTTGTTGTTGTTTGTGCCCCAAATCGAAGATCTCACATTTTTCTTAGATGTCAACTTCTTAATGCAGAAGCCTGTGTACGTGATGCCTGCCACCACACAGGTGACTCCATATAGCCCCAACTTGGTTCTTCTGCTGGGTCTTCTGCTGTGTCTTCTATTTGTATTGGATCTTATTACCCACTTTCATCCAAATCCACTGGGGCGTGGGGCGATTCTGCTTGAGTTTTCTAGCTAGGAATCTCTTCATCCTGAAAGTCTTATGGGAAGACACAGTGAGAAGGAAGGGCTACCGCACTCACAAGAGCGGAGAAACGGAGAATTGAGTCCACCTTCTCAACACCAAACTGAAATTGTGGATTCCCTGAAACGTCCTATTGTGGAGTGGTGAGGACACACCTGCAAGGAGGAAGCAATAAAATCTCTTCTGTCTCAAGTGGAAGAAGATAAATCACTTTCAAGCCGTCTTAGACTGTAGGCCCCCAGAGGGAAATGGTGGTGTTGCTGAACCTCTTCAGCTTCCCGACCGCATAGCATCTATTGTTCATGAAGATGTTGAATGAGAGAGTACAAGAACCATCAGAAGTCACTTGAAGAAACTCGTGGGGCTATGAATATTTCTCTTAAAAATGCAAAAAAAAAAAAGTTTGAAACTGAAAAAGAGAGAGTTTAAGATTTCCTGCCAAGAAAATTGAATGATGGGAAAGATTTTATTTTGAATAGAGAAACTCGAAGAAGCACCTGGCGGCCCCCACGACGACAGAAGTATCAAGTGAGGCCATGGAGGGCTGGAACAGTCTACTGAAGGAGACTTTTAGAAACTGTCGGCAATAGGATGAGGGCTATTGAACTATAGCTTCAATGTTGAGAACATTAGTTGGGGCTCCATGGGAGGAAAAGAGACTAATTTCCCTCATTTATAATACAGAATAGACTGTCCTATCCTCATGGTAGTGGAGATCCAGGAGACTGTGGTGTGTGCAGTTCACTTCTAGACATTTAATCTGCATGGATACATGTGCCACTGGGAAGTGCCATGTGTGTAAGATCATTCACTGCACTGAAAAGAAATCATTGTCAAGAACTACACTATGGTACAACATTTGCTGTAACTCTAGTTAGATTCCTTAAAAATAGCAAACCCTTGAGTTGAGCCCCGGTGGCGTAGTGGTTGAATGCGGTACTGTGGCCCATGGGCTTGGCAGTTCAAATCCAGCAGTGGCTCTCCAGGAGCAAGGCTGAGTAGCTCCCACAACCACCAGAGGGCAGTGAAGCCCGTCAAAAAATGAAAAAAAAATGTACCCATTAGCATTTCACTAAGTTGGTGTCCTTGAGTGATTGATCATCTCCTGGAGTGTGTCCAGTGGTCGTGGCAGGCAGGCTGCCTCAGAAGGTGGCATGAACCTCCCCGCTGTGCCTATGGGCCTAGCTGCCTGCCCCCAACCCCCTCTCGTTTGGGTCGGTTTCTTGCCAGGAGTCACTGTATTGTTCAGTGCCTGCTTACACAGAATTCAGTTTCACCTTGAGCACATGAACACCTTCATTTTTTGAAGAGGTATATATCAATTTTCCCCTAATAAAATAAGAGAAATCCTCTCTGTTCTGATGTGAACAGAGATACAGAGATAAAATTCACTTAATCAGTGGTTCTAAATCTGTGGGCTGCGACAGGGTCAAATGACCCTTTCACAGGGTTGCCCAGTGCATAGAATTAGCAAAATTATGGTTATGAATTAGCAACGAAAATAATCTTATGGTTGGGGACATGAGGAGCTGTATTAAAGGGTTGAGGCCTTCAGAAGGCTGAGAACCACTGCACTAAATGAAAAAAAGCAAGCTACAGAACAGTATGTGTGGTATACTACATTTTGTACACAAAGGATATATGTATGCAATGGTGTACTCATGTTGCCATACATAGAGGATATGAATGCATGCATTTGCTCATGTCATCGTCACATCTAACAAACATGGCCCACAGGATGTCGTCAGAAGGCAACTTTATGTTTGACCCTATCAAGGTCTTTCGTTTGACTAGTTTTCTCTCTGCCCCCAAAGGAAAATACCAGCAGCTCCTGCTCTTTGAGGTAGTCATTTCCTCAGTCACTCTCAAGGGTAAAAGACGCTTTCAGTTCGGACACCACACCTTGTAATTGTCGGTCTGGGGATGGCCGCACGTGGCTCCCCACCAGCCACTGTGTAAGATGTCCACTAGAGGAAGCTAAGTGAAGGCAGGAAGCCCTGGGTGGCAAGGCAGCTGGCACACTTTGCTGGGAGCCACAAGGCTGGAAAGCAGGTCTGTTCAAAGGCACCTTTCAAACAGGACCTAAAGATCCACTTCCGAAATTCATCCTCCCTCAGACACCCTGCAAAGCCCAGCTCCGTCAGAATGGACTTGGTGACCACTAACTTTGGTTTTTGGTTTAGTGAGGGGAATATAGGAGCGCTGTAATAGCTTGGCAGATTTTCCCTCAACCTAAAAGCATTTCCACATGTAGAGTTTATTTTTCATAATGGGCCAACTCCCAGCCTTTTTATACTCTGTTTGGGGGAAGAATTTAATGATCATTTACATTTGTTTCCCCACCTATCTTTAGTGAAGTCTGGTATGGTGAGGCTTGGCATCTCATTTTAGATTATAATTTTTATTATCCTTAAGACTCAGCTACAACTTCCATTTAAATTTCCTGCTCCATTTCATAGGTTGAGGGCGGGGGGCGGGGGGGGCAAGTCTATAGAAAGCATGGCAGTGGCCCAAAGACAAGGAAGGGCAGCCTCATTTTTAGTATTGCTCCTTTCAGACTTGGAATCATGAGTCTGTATCAGCCCCCTCAAAAACCTTAATTAAAAAAAAAAAAAACCCTGAGTTGTACTGCCCTGCTCCTGAAGGTCAATTCAGGGATCCAGGGACCGTTTTCTGTAATATTGTGACTTCCTGGGAATGATTTTCCGTATGTTCTATGTTGAGAATCACTGGGAATTTCAAGAACCGCTAAGGTTTGCACGTGGTCTTTCCCTTCCTCCATCTGCACCCATTTCACAGCATGCATGGTGGGTAGCTGCGTAGGGCTGGGTAGGACCTACAGAAAGAAGGAAAGGAGACCAGGGCCCTGTGGTGGTCATGGTAGCCCTTTAGGATTCAGTAAGACCCAAAAAGGCATCTTGATGGTTAAAGCACCCAGCTGCCAACCAAATGGTCAGCTACGACCCCGTGCGTGGCTATCTGCTTCTGGACACTCCACTGGGAGTTAGGGTGACGGCAGCTGCAGCAGCATAGGGTGAAAAAAGAGAGACAAGAAGAGCTCCCTCGCCACCCTTCAGGAAACGCCAAGCAAGCCCACTGCCAGAGAGCCACTCCGACTCAGAGCGACCCCACAGGACCGAGACGCACTGCTGCAGAGAGTTCCCACGAGTGTGACTCCTTGGGGAGTTGACTGCCTCGTCTTCCTGAGGGCTGGCGGATTAGAACTGATGGCCTTGCTGCTGACAGCCCGGCACCCAGCCCACACCGCCAGGGGACTCCTGTAGCACAGCTTTGCCGGCACACCGGGGCCTGTGATCTCCGCTCTCACTCAGCAGCGAGAGCCCTGCTGGGGAGGATACCAGGAGCCCGGGGAAGGAAGGGGTTACAGGTTGATCTGCTCACTGTAAGGTCAGGAGTTAGAAATCGTCACCTACTCCGTGGGAGAGAGAAGTTCCTACCCACCCACCCACCCACCCCCATCCCATAAAGAGTGACAGTCTCAGAAACTCTCAGAGCCAGTTCAGCCCTGTCCTGTAGGGTCTCTAGTAGCGGGCATGGGTGGCAGTGAGTGGGAGGGGGCGGGGAGGAGAAAGAAGAGGAGGGGATGAGGATACAATACAAAAACAATGTTTTTATCATTTATACTGGTTCTGGTTGATTTCACCCAAGTCCTCATAGTTCCCTTAAGGAAATGTGGTCTGTGTGTGTGTGTGTGTCTTTCTTTGGAAGTATAATTTTCTTGTTGCTGTTGTAAGTGTCTGGGAAGGACCAAGATGTGATAGTAAAATTTGTCACTCCCAAATATAGCCTTTTGGTTTCTATTGGTCACCAGAGCAGCCCTGGCGGTACAGTGGTTAAGGATCAAGGGCTAACTGGAAAGTCCAAAGTCCTTGGGAGAATGGTGCGGTGGTCTGCTTCCATGGAGAGGACGTGCTGCAAGGCAGTGCCCGAGGGGCATGGGGGTGAGGACCATCGGTTGGCGTGGGGGTGGGGGCCATGGGTTGCAACTGACCCAATTGCATTGAGTATGGTTTATGTTTTGTTTTGTTTTTTAATTGGCCTCCACTATCCATTTCCCATGGAGCACGTTAGCTGGGTGCAGGCAGTTTCCAGGCCTACTAAGGCTATGAACAGCATGGTGCTAAACCCCTTTTACTACTACAGATCTTATGCTGTCTTGGTTGTGGAGAACTTTAAGTCAATATCTTTGCCACCTATTATCTTCTTTTCTTTTCAGCAAGTCCTTTCCCTTGTTGCACCGATGCATCCCTCAAACGCCTGACTGCTATTCCCTGTTTGCGTCGGTTTGGATCAACGATGCTGATCCCCTGCATCGCATGCTCAGTGGGATCATGTCAGCAAGAGACACAGTCCTGGGCCTGTGTGTCCTGGCACTCGGTAATGTCCACTTCATCTTCCTGCGCTAACTGTGGAATGCCAAAGCTCCTAGCCTTCACATGCATGTTTCACATTGAAGAGTGCCTTTTTGACTTGAATAGAAGGCCACACTTCATATTTATTTTTTAAATATGTTTTCTCAAGAGTGTCAGATTCAGGTTGGTGCCAGAATGAGGCGAGTGGGAGAAGTCTGGCTTGTTCTCTGCAGAGCCCTCCTCAGTGGGTGGACATGGCCTTCTTCCTGCAGTGGTCCTGTCCCAACATCAGGTCATCTGCGGACACACGGGATGGCTGTGTAAAGCAGGCCACTGCCATTTGGAAATGAAAAGTAGACTCGTGGGGGCAACCCAAGCTGTGTGCTTTCTGACCGGTGGGCTCTCTCATGCAGACTGCAGTCCAGTCAGCAGACTGCTTGGTGTGCCAGAGGAGCTGTGTGCATCTCACACCCAATAGCATCAGATGGCAATAGCCTGAAGCTGCCCCTCTTCAAAGGGAAGTGCCTGCTTTGTGGTGTGGAAGCAGCCTGGGCCCGAGCCCAGACATGCCTCCTCTGGGCCTTTCTGGATGTGGCTACCAACTTCTGGTCCTTTGGCTTTTCCGGTTCTGTGTTTAGATCGATGCGTCTCATTAAGCTCAGACCTTCTCTTGGAGCAAAGGCAAAGGTCATGGCCTGTCATAGTCCCCTTCTCCTGACCTATTGATTGGATGAAACTTGTTCATTCATGGACACACTTCTGCCACTTTACACTTTGAGCTTTCCATATTTTCATTATCAAAAAGGTAACGCGTTCCTAAGTGCTTGGGGATACTCTACTGTGCATGTTATGTGACCCCCAGACTTCTTACTTCTGCTAGGGCCCACACAGGAAGCTTTGACTTCCAGATGCAGGCGTGGTGAACACAGTATACCAAACTCTAGAGGCTCATTCTGCCATGGCATAGGATGGCCTAATGTCCCACGAGGACATTATGTCTATATTCATATTAACAGGACTTTTTGCATTCAACATGGTGTGAGCAACACCACTTACCGAGCGCTTCTCATACACCTTAATCCATTCAAACCCCACCAGCCTTGTGTTCTTGTCAGGTGTCCCAGAGTGAATTGCAACTCACAGGGACTCTGGAGAACGGCATAGAACTGCCTTGTTGGGCTTCTCAGACCAGAATCGTTGGGGTACATAGGTCACCCATCTTTTCTTCCACAGAGCTAAGGGGTCCAAACCTCTAAGCTTTCACTGAGCTTAGATTGTTTTACCATTCCCCCACCAGACAGTGAACCTGAAGCTCAGCAGTTCGAAGCCACCAGATGCTCCAAGGGAGAAAGATGAGACTTTGTACACTCGTAAAGAGTGACAGTCTCAGAAGCCACAAGGCAATGCCTATCTGTCCTATATGAATCAAAATGGACTCAGTGGCAGTGAAGTGAGAACGCCTCATATGTAATACAAATACCTACGAAAGTTTAAAGTTCAAACTTGACATAAGTCCTGTATGAGGTTGAAAGAGTAAAGTGTGACAACTTTTTTAAATGGTCATTTGGAGTTGTAAGAGAAAAAGATGTTAGTACATGGAAATAAGTCTCAT
>PVJH01031303.1:0-23887 GCA_004026705.1 Nesogale talazaci
GCCATACACTTCTGCTACCTCTCTAAGCCCTTCAGGCTAACAGTGCTTCCTGGCCTTTAATTGTGCCTCTCTCGCTGCCTGGTTCTTGACAACACCTCATAATGTCCTCCAGTACTCTGCTGAGGAAAGGTTTAAAAAATGGTTCTGGGTCTTGGGTGGCCAGAGATACAGTTTACCTTCAGTACAAAACTGTCCCATAGAGAAGTCAAAGGACCAGCTCCATCCACCCTACTCCATTGAAAGGGGGACCCATTTGTGAGTCCTGAGGAAGGGAATAAATGTGCTCATACCCACATGATAAAATCCAGGCCAGGAAGTCTAACATGACTATATTCTGTTGTGACCCTTTGGGCTATGTCTTTTTATAGGGAGGCTTGGGATCAAAGGGCAAGAAATCAGGAAGGAAACTTTGTTGAACCTTTCTCTATTTGTCAAATCTTAAGTCCCTATTTTCATATGGAAAAAGTAAGGGCCAAAGTCCAAATGTGGTGGGAAACATCAGGGGATCTAGCTCCAAGTGCACATGGAGAGTGCCATTTTTTAATGGCATCTCCATCACTGGTCACCTTCCTAGTTCTCCCTCTACCAGTCATATATGCAATGTTGATTTGGACTCACTCAGGCTTACAACATGTGGGTGAGACAGATGTACACATTGCAGTCCACAAAGTCCCAGATATGAGTTTTCCCTGCTCAGAGTCATGGGTTCAATGTTATCACTTGATTTATTTCACCTTATGAATGGGAACGAACCCAAAGGCACACAGTAATAGGTGAATGTAACCCCTCGCCATGATTGCCACTCAGTATAGGAATTGATCCTATCAATTCAAACCATTTCTAGCTTATGTCTCAGTAGCTTGGATGTAACTTCTCTGTCAATTTAGACTTTTCCTTTCACTCGGATCTCAAATATCACTCTGGGACTTGGGAAGAAAAGCATTGTTTAGGACAAAGAGCCACTGGTGGTCCAGCACAAGCAGGTAGAGGTAACGAGATGTGGCAGGGATTATCCTGAATCAAGACAGTGAAGAGCTTCTAGCAGAGGTAGCTCTTGAACAAGTTAACCATTTTCTGGGCACTGAAGAAGGTACCTCATCAACAGAACCACAAGTCCAAAAGGGCTGGAAGGCAGCCATGCTCTGCTTGCAGACCCTAACTCTGAAGAAACAGTGCTAGGCATCTCGTCCACCCTCAGACGTTATTCTGACCGTTATGTCTTTCAAGTCAGTTCCTAACATTTGCATAGAAGTCCTTGGGCAGGGGGACTGCTTAAGTGCTGCTACTTATCAGGATTTCTTTGATTGCAGATGAAAGACCCTTAGCCTAAGCGAGATTATGAAAAAGTTGGTGACTGAGGGTCACTGGGGAGTCAGAAAAGTCCAGAGAGAGGTGCTTCAAACACAGATGGACTCACAAGCACAAAACTATTCCAGAAAAATAAAACAAAACTATCTTAGGACTCAGTATCAACTCTTCTGAAGGTCCTTCAGTCTTAGCAAGTTCCTTCATCTGACATTGAGGCAGGGAGTGGGAGTGGGGGACTTTGTCATCTCTAGTCCTCCTCACCTTTAGGGTGCCACTTCCAGGAGCTAAGCATTCCTCTTCCTCAATGCTTTTCTCAAAGTCTCATAATTGAGTCTCATTAACTGAATTGCATCATCTGTACCATCCCTGGAATAATCACTACCAATAAGAAGAAGGGATATGATAATTAGTTAGACTTGTGTACATGTTAATCATAAGGCTAGCCCTTTAGGAATTACATGGAAGCCACTGAGAATTCCTTGTACTTTCTGATTTTATTTTCTATGAGATTCTTTAGATTTTTAAAAAAAAATTTTTTTTTTTTTGTGTAATTCTGGACCCTCTTCCCATTTAAACTTCAAGCCCCTTCCTGGGGAGACATAGAGCATGGCACACTACTAAGACTCTCTGAGCAACTCTTGGGCATGTCTGATCTGCATGTTTCCTCTGTTAGGGACTGGAGATGACTATGCTAGCGTACCCCACACATTTCCAACACCATCCGATAGCTGAGAACTCCGGAATTCATGAGACCTAAAATTAAGAGATCTTCTGTAGCACCGAAGCTCCAAATTGAAGGTGTCCAGGTACAAATTGGCAAACACGAGGGCCTACTTTTAGTTCAGATACTTAGAGTAAGCAAGCTGCAAGCATACCACTGCTTAGAAATGGGAATCACTTGCCCAATTCTGCTCAAATAAGGACGGCACAGAAAGGGTGGTTTGCCAAATATTGTCACACAGAGGGGTGTCAACAAGGGTTTTCTTGGGGCCAAACTCCTGGTTATGCCTTGCTCCATTGTCTTGTGCTTATGTCAATGACCAGTGTCCACTATGTGAACCAGTCTGCAACCTGCCTCACTTTCTAGGGCCCAAGGTGGCATGAGACCTTCTTAGGCGGATCTTCTATTTTAAGGAAGCCCCGGAGGAGAACTGGTTTCATTCTTCTCTACAGGGATGGAGAGGCACTGTAGAGACAGGATCTGGAGGCACTTCCTGTGCCATGAAGGGCATGGTATCAAGTCATTGGGCCAGTGTAGCAGAGCATGTCTAGAAAGACACTGATATGGAAGCAGCGGCCCTAAGTGAAAAGCTGGCAGAAAGCCTTTGTGCACTTCAGACAGGACAGACCTTGAGGTATCTGGGGCAGATGTAGCTTGCAGGTGGGTAACTGGCTCAGAGAGCCTGTGTGCAGGGCCCTGTCTGACTGAGCAAAGCAGAGGGCTGCAGAAGTCTTGCTGAGCCAGTGGGGAAAGGCAGGTTGTTAGGTGTGTTTTGCAGTGGGAAGTCTTACATTATCATTTTGTGTGGACTGTCGAACAAGGGCCAGAGAAACAGGAGTGGGCGCTGGCAAAAGTGGCCTGCATCCAAATCTAAGCCGGGTCTCCTGATCTTTGATCCGGGTAGCAGCAAGGACTGGGTCATGCCTTGGCAGATCTTCTGGTCCCCATTCTGGGTTCTGTTCCTGGATCATTCTGGGGCCACATAGGGTGTTAAGAGTGGGATGGGATATGGACTGTCATTATACTCTCCTGCTGCCCAAACCAATCAAATGGTCAGCACAATTCCTGCACTGTCCCCATCAAGTGAACCTGGCCTGAGATAGCTAATTACCACCCAGCTCTCTTGATTGCTTTGCAGGATCTGGTTCCACTCCTTTGAATTGCAAATCCTTTTTCCTCTGCTGCACAGGAGCCCAGAGAGTCCCAGCAGAAAAAGGACAAAGCAAAGAAGCTAATGTACATGAACACAGGTCCATCCTACTTACAACCCAATCAGAGGCTTGCAAGAAACCCCATTCTCCTGGGGTTCTGGCACTTTACAAAACTAGGAGAAATCAAGCTGGGGTGTTTGAAGGCTTCTTTGGTCCTGGCTGGGCTCCTCTGCTATGGCCCCAGAAAGAGGCAGGGGAAGGCAGATCTTTGGCCATGGATTGGTTGGAGCCTAGGGGTCAGGCTCTGTGGAGATTAGAAGCATAGAAGGAAGAGGCAGCTTTAGGGATTTGCCTCCCTGAGGAGGGGAAAGGCTGCCGCCATGTGGCAACCTGAGATCTAACAGAACTTAACAAGAGCCACTGAAATGAAGTTGATGTGTGCACAACTTCTCCCAGGCCTTCTAGTC
The DNA here is from genome assembly GCA_004026705.1 of Nesogale talazaci. Taxonomy (NCBI): domain Eukaryota; kingdom Metazoa; phylum Chordata; class Mammalia; order Afrosoricida; family Tenrecidae; genus Nesogale; species Nesogale talazaci. Next base: position 3,648 of record PVJH01031303.1, read on the forward strand.
TCTTTAAAGCCTTGATCAATCCTGACCCACTATGTGTTGTTTCCATCTTGGGATGGAGGAAGAAAAGATGAAAAATGGGAGCACCTGTCTGAGGTCAGGACTAAAGTGAGCCTCATGGCTGTGAGCTCACCTAGCAAAAAGCATTGAGGATTTGGGTAAGGGCACCAGGCTGAACCCAGCATGGGAACCCCTGCTAGGGAAGGGCAGAAGGAGTCAAGTGCTCACAAAGACTCATTTGGAGGGTGGGGTTGATGAGAAAGTATGCAGAAATAGATTTTATCTTTAGAACCATTTAAGTTTACAGAAATCTTGTGTAGCAAATAGAGTGCCCCATTCCCTCTCTCCGTCATGCACACTCCTTACCCTGATATTAAAATATGGCATTCTTGTAATACATTTGTTACAACCGGTGAATTCACAACAATTTGTGATTATTCACTAAACCGTATATAGCCGCTCTCACTTACTGACATGATCGGGTCCCAAAGAACAGCTGCTTATGTGAAAATCTACCTATGAGCACATGGAGGATGTCCACATGAGATGAGAAATGGAAAATGGCTACATCATTACATCACTGTCAAATTACCTGAATGTATCTCAAAGCACTGAGAAACACGCCGAGTGAAGTTTACTCATCACAACTGATGTGAGTTTTTGCCTGGCAACCAAAGCCTTTGCTACAAGGTACACTGCATACACAGAATAATCGGATACTAGCTTTTCACTATTGCGGCAAATGTGAAATGATAGATAATAAGATGACTGATAAGTAGGCATAGTTTACATTAATATTCATTCTTGCTATTTTACGGTCCTATGGCATAATGTGTTTGCCATTACAATATCATAGAAAATTCTTTCATTCTCTGAAAATGCCCTCTTTTAACTATCACTGCAGTTTTGCTAACAGTCGTTTTGGTTATGGGCGTTCTCATTCCTTCTCTGGGCTCACACTGGTGGTCTAGAAGCAAAAGCACACTCACTGTCCTCGAGTCAATGCTGCGTCATCGTGAACCTTCTCCGGTTTTTGAGGTTGATCACCGGAGTAGAAAGCCCAGCCTTCTCCCACAGAGCTCACGGTGGTTTCAAACTGCTGACCTTTGCATGGCAGCCCTGTGCATCACCATGACACCACCAGGGCTCTCCTGGTGATCTATGCTCCGGTGTACATCTCCCTCTGTGTGTGTGTGTGTGTGTGTGTGTGTGTGGTGTGCGCATCTGGGTCTCCTGTGTCTCTTTGACTCTGTGCATCTCTGTTACTGGGTGCTGTCTTGTGTCTCATTGAGTGCTGCTAGGACTCTCTTGTCCTTCTTGTGTCTATCTCCCCGGGATGTGCTCTCTCTCCTTTTTCTGCTGTTGTTCCAATTACATCTCAGACTCTCATGTGGTTCTGCTGACTGTTCAGCCTAGTCCCTATCTGACGCTTAGTGTACTCCAGGATGTCTCCTAACTTATTTGGAGCAGCAGACAAAAGGAAGCAGCATAGCCAGGGCTCCCGAGAAATGACAGCATTGAGGTAGATGGACAGTATGTGGATGTGCACTTGTGTTCCTTGTGGGGCAACATGCTGGGGGAGAGAGAAAATTCCTCTCAGTTTCCAAAAGAACTGGGACTGATGTGAAGCAGTGTATTTGCTTTACAATCCCCAAACTTAATCTCTCCATAAAGTTAGGCCATAAGAAAAAAATCTTAAATACCACAAAGGGCCCCATCTCCACCCCAATAACAATTGCAAGGTCCTTTGTAGAGCTTCCACAGAACCTGTCACTTGGGGCAAAGCAGCGAGAGACAGTGCCACTGCAGTGGCTACTCTGCCATTCAACTCCTGGGGGTTAGCAATCAGAAGGCTGATTTCTTGAACTAAGCTGGAAAAACCTGGTCTTTCTCAATGAGGAGGTCTACTTTAATTTATAAGGTATGGAGGAAGCAGGTCTTCTGCTTCTGCCTCTACCTGAAGATTAGACATGAGATGCAGGATTGACTGTCGCCTCTTCATCTGCCCTGCTCTAGCTCCAGCTTCCAAAGCCTTCGTGTGCTGTTACTGCCCTTTGCCATAAATGGTTTTGATTTCACACCATCTGGGTTTCATTTCTGAAACCAGCAGGGCCTGCTAGGGCAGGGCAGTGTAGCACAGAGGAGGTGAGCTGCCGTTCAGATAACGGTTCACCATCAAGCTCGGCTGCTTAGAGCTCCCTTGGTCCTCGAGCACGTTGTTAAATGCTCAGTTCACCAGGTCGTTGATTTCCTGAAGGGGATCATTACAGTAGCCAGTTCATGATGTGTTGTTGTATTTAGTGCAGTAATGCAGGCATTGCACCTGGCATCAAGCTCCAAGTAAAGGTCAATGTTTCTTCCCCAATGAGCCCACTGTACAGTAATAGCTCGATAGAGTCCATGACCGGCAGCGGTTCTCAACCCTCCCAATACCGTGACCCTTCAATACAGTTCCTCATGTTGTTGTGATGCCCCAACCATAAAATTATTTTCCTGGCTACTTCATAACTGTAATTTTGCTACTACTATGAATAAGGTGACCCCTATGAAAGGGTCATTTGACACACCCCCCAAAGGGGTCGTGACCCACAGGTTGAGGACCGCTGATCTACAGGGACTATGACTATGGCTTGAGAGCTGGGTTCACATCGCAACCTTCAAGCACTAGCTGAAAGTGTGAGACCCATCACTCTCCTCCCAGTTTGTCCTGCTGAGGTGGCATAAGTGTTTCTATGATGCAGAAAGCTATAGCACCAACATTTCAAAGGCTGGTTGATCATCTATGATGGGCCTGCTTGAGGACAGTTTCAAGATGAAGACCTATCAGGAAGGATGACTTGGTTATCTGCTTCCAAAAACCATACTCACAGCACTCCATAGAGCACAACAGAATATTACTTTACAGAATGTGGGAAGATGAGCCCCTAGATTGTAAGACACTTAAAATACAAAGTAGCAGTGACAGTGGGCTTAGACCCAGTGGTGATTGTGAAAACAGCGTATGACTGGACAGAGTTTTGTGTTGATGCACATGGGGCTGATCTACGTCAGAGCTGGCACATGGTAACTAACAATAGCAGCATCCGTTCCCGTGCCAGTTGCTAGTGGCTAAACAATTTGCAGGGTGCTGTGCTCCACACAAGAGACTTGTAGCCTGGGGATGGGCAACAAGGAAGAACATTAAATGAGCTCATGATTGAGACGCACTTAGGACAATACCTGGTATACAGTGGGTGTTATCTGAACATTATAGAAACAATAGGAGCTGATTAGTGTAATGGGGGCAGTAAAGTACTATGCTGTGAGGGTACACAAGAGGGGCAGCTGCCCCAAATTGGAGGGAATGTAGTGTATGTGGTGGTTAGATTTATGCCTGCTTGATGGGACCTGGGGGGTGGAAACCTTAGGGGTGAGGTCATTTTTAATGAGAGACATTAGGAATCTCTCTTTCTCTCTCTTTATCCTGTCAGCTTTCTGCTTGTTTGGAATCTGTGACTGTCTCCAGGGGTGCATCCCTGTAGGCTGCTGACTCTGGAGCTGTTAGTGTCCTGCCATATTCCCACCAACCTTGGGTCTACAGAATTCTGCATCTACTGACCTATAATCTCCATTCCTCCCACTTTCATCAGTTTGCAGCTATGTGAGTCTGAAAAGGGTTCTGGCTGGCACTGGGCCTGTGGACTTGAGTTGGCCTGCGCTGTGCTGCTTTCTAATATATGGCATTCATGTGTGAGTGTTACTGGTTTTGTTTCTCTAGGAAACCCGGGTAGCATACCATGTAATTAAGATTCAGTCAATGAGGAAAGGAGAGATGATCAGGCCAGGCAGAAGAAAGCTGCAGAGAAGGAGATGACTACCTAGTTGGGGAAGTGTAAGAGAGGTAGTCTGTACGCACATACAATGGAGTACTATGCATCCCTAAAAAGCAGAGATGAATGCATGAAGCACATTGACTCATGGGAAGAACTATAGAAATTTATACTAAGTAAAGTAAGCCAATCACAACATTACAAGTGCAATATGAATCCGCTAAGGTAAGCTCAAAAAAATCCAAAAGGGGTATAGGGAAGAAGCTACTGTATACATTTGTCCCTGGGGTCAGGTCCAGGTAATATGGCAGGGGCCAGAATAAACTCAGGAATACATATGGTAGACCATTAAAAAGGAGGGGGAAAAGAGACATGGGTAGAAAGGGGAACAGGGCACTAACCCACCCAAGGGGAGGGTGTTGTTTATATCATCACAGGAAAAGAGGCACCAGATTTCAACCCGGTGTCCCAAAACAAGGATGCAACATGCTGACATTAAGCAGGGAACCAATAAAGAGGCCTGAGGGGCCGGCATCATTTCCAACTATGTGGTCAATATTCCGCCCTCCCCCCCTACTGGCCCCAAAGAATTCACTTCAGTGGACAGCACTGTAGTTACATACAGCTCAAGGAGCTGTTTGTAGTTACATACTGCTCAGAGCACCCTGAAGTCAATGAGAGGGGAGGGGAAAAGGACAAAAACACATCCTGGCCCATGAAGTCCTGAAGACAATATTTCTGCTCAGAGCAGCCAATGCACAGAGAGGACCATAGAGTGGACCCCACCACGAGACAAAACATTCCTCACTGACCTATTGCACCACAAAGGACAACACTGGAGACACATGGCAAGAACTGTGCCCACCTGGAGTTCATCATCCCGAAATCAAACACTGGGAATGTGCAACAGAGCATCCAGGTGAGCAGAGCAATGAAGTTCCCAGGAAATACCAAAACCAGACTGTGTGGCTAGGACAAAGTGCTCCTTCAGACTTGATTGGAAAACACTCATAAAGGACAACAAATAGTCCTTGAACTATTAATAGGGTTTGTTGTAATTGCCTTTCTTTTGCTGTTATTGTTTTAGCTATTGTTTTATTGTTTATTGCCTTGTATCAGTGCATATTGTTATCACTGTATGTCTATCTAGAAGGAATAGACAGAATAAATAAGCCAGAAAAGAAAACAATGGGATGACATTTCTAGGAGTACATGGAAGAAAGAGAGACAGGGAGAAAGGTAGTGGGTATTAACAAACCCAGGAACAAGGGAACAACAAGTGACCAAAAATCATTTGCAAGGTCTGGCAGGGCTGTATCAAGAACAGTGTAGCTGAGAGGAATCCCTGAAACCCAAATGAAGGCTTAATATGATAGTGGGACAAGAGGAAAGTAAAAAGAAATAAAGAAAAGAACTAGGAGACAAAGGGTGTGGCAGTCATGTACTTGATGCCAATTTCATGATTGCAAGTGTAGGGGTGAAGTCTAGCCTGTCAATCTGTCAATGAGACATCTGTGTGGCATGGTTTCTCCTGAGAATTCTGGGAAGTCTCGAGATACTTCTCTATTGGAGAAGAGAGACTTGAGTTCACCTCTTGCAGTTGGTCTACCAACAAGACAACCTGGCAGCATGCTGACAAATCTCGAGTCCTGGAACCTGAGGAGCTGAAGGAGAATCCACATGGGCTTGCCCTGATGGAACCAGACCTCTGGGGTTGGAAAAGTCACAGAAAGACCCCTGCCAGTGCTGAGATGCTTCTACCGCCAATGGATACTACTGATGGACCCTGAACCCTGGACACAAGGAAAAATGGGGAGACCCCTGCAAGCACTGAGATACTTCTACCACCGCTGGATACACACGACTCTCCACACATTGACCTGTGATTGTCCTAGTATCATTGCACATGTTTTGTAAGTTGGAAGGAGACTTTATAGCCTGAGAGCAGACATATGGGCTAATAACTGACTATGATCTTGGACTGGACTGGCTTGGGATGCTTTCTCAATGTTCCATTCCTCTTGAATATAAACCTTTCCCTAATATCCATATTCGCGTTTATTAATTTGTTTCTCTAGTCTACCCAGAATACCACAAAGGACATTTATAGATATCTAAACACAGGCTTATACATATGTAAATATATTTATATACAACAAATGGGAAACAGCTCTATGTACATATATTTGTAGGTTCAGTATTAAGGAACCACATGGACAGTGGGTCCCAACACAAGAACACTTTGTTCTAATAATTTGGCAGTCTGAGATGCTCACCTTTCAAAAATGATCACTATAGACAAAGCGGGTATATAAGCAAAAGAGGTGAAGAAAGCTGATGGTGCCCGTCTATGAAGGAATATAGAGTTTGAGACCTTAAAGGCTTGAAGATAAACAAGTGGCCAACTAGCTGAGAAGTAATAAAACCCACATGAAAGAAGCACAGCAGCCTGGGTGATCACAAGGTGTTGAGGGGGTCAGCTGTCAGGCCTCAAGGAACATAAAATCATATCATCATGAATGAAGGGGAGTGCAGAGTGGGGATGCAAAGCCCACCTGTAGGCAACTTGACATTCCCTCACAGAAGGCTCTTGGGGAGGGATGAATAAGTCAGAGTGCAGTGCAGCAATGATGAAACATACAATGTTCCTCTAGCTCTTAAATGCTTCCCCCAACACCACCTCCACTATCACAACACCAGTTCTACATTACAAATCTGGCTGGACCAGAGGATGTACACTGGTACAGACGGGAACTGGAAACACAGGGAATCCAAGACAGGAGAACCCCTTAGGACCAGTGGTGAGCAGGACGAAAATGGGAGGTTGGAGGAAAGGTGGGGTAGAAAAGGAGAACAGATTGCAAAGATCTACATATAATCTCCTCCCCGGGGGACAGACAGGGGAGAAGTGGGTAAAGGGAGATGTCAGATGGTATAATGTATGACATAATAATAATAATTTATAAATTATCAGTGGGTCATATGGGTGGGGAGAGCAGGGAGGGAGAGGAAAAATGAGGAGCAGATACCAGAGACTCAAGTAGAGAACAAGTGTTTGGAGAACAATTTGGGAAACAAATGTATGAAAGTGCTTGACACAATGGAGGTATGTGTGGATGGTGATAAGAGTTGTTTGATACCCCCAAAATTGATTTAATAAAAGAAAAAAGAAAAGAAAGCTTGTCTGAGTAGATTAAGGGGACAATGTCATTGTTGGCTGCTAATTGAGTCTACCCAGAGCTGCCAAGAAAGACCTGGTAACCTACTTTTGAAAAGCCAGCCACCACATAGAATACACTTCTAATCTGACACATATAGGGGTCACCATGGGTTGGCGCTCACTTGATGACAACTGGTTTTGTAGGTGAACAGCAGGGGGCTAGAGAGGTAGATGGAGGGCTGCTTGTAGATCTTGGAAACCATGTTAAACACTAATCTGATTGCATTCAAAGACACAATATTCTTGGACTGGATTTTTGAGAGGAGGTGTAATCTACTTGGAGACCACTATGGCTCCAATGTGCTCTTCAACAATTGGGATCCTATCTATGTGCGCCCATCTATCGTGGCCTGAAACCAGTTCCCCAGTACTTGTGTTCAGGGCAACTCGGAACATGGGTTTTTCCTATACCCACTGGTCACAGGCAGCACAATTGCAACCACTCTGTGTTGTCTTTCTAGATGAGCTCAAGTGTTGGCAAAACTGAGTCTGTTGTCACAGAAACTGGTAAGTTGATGCTAAAGGTTACTATGTGGGGTTGAGGACATGGGCAGATAAGTATAGGGCTACCCTTTGTTTCCTGTGCATCAGTACAGAGCAAAGATCCCTGAGTGGGCTGATCAGCTTATCCTTGGGGTAAGGTGCTACATTAAAGTCTAGGGGAGCTTTAGTCTCTGTCCTCGAAGAGGGTATGAGACATCACAAAAATGCCTTGTTGACTCTATGCCACTTGAGTATCCTTAATTATACTATAGCCTCCCTAAAAATATGTGTTGCCCTGCTCTAGATCCCAATGTGCTGTGCCTTTCATTTCAGATACTCACTTTGAGATGTGGAGGAATATTTAACTCTTTTATGCAGCCCAGTGAGTTCCATTGTGTGACATTAGAGGAAGTCCTTTGAGGGTTTTCTCCAGTAAATGTCAAGTCCCTCAAAGATGGAGACAGGAGCTGCCTCACTTTTTTCATTCAATACTAACACGGAGCAGACACATGTTTTTGATACTTTAGTAAATGAATGAATGAAGGAATACCCAAGAAAGGGATGCAAATATCAAAGAAATGAACCATTTGGGACTGAGTAGTCAAACCTTTAAGGCCATCCTTAAAAAATGGGTAGTGTTCCAAGAAGAAGGAGCAAGTGTGCATGATGGGACAGCATGAGAGTTACTTTTGCTTCTTGGGAGTTGAGAGTCACATTGACTCCACAGGTCAGACTTTGTCTTAAATGGAATGGAAAACATGAGACCTTTGAGCAGGATGATGACTGCCCATTTTTCGTTCTTTTTCTGGATTGCAGATGTCAAATATGCCATCATTGTAATGATGCTGGGAATACCAATTTCCATGGATTTCCTGGGCCTGAAAACATAAAGCACAGGTTTGGCACTTACTTACTCTTCAAGTCAGAAACACAACTCAATGGGAAGGACTTCCAATCCAGCAGGTGGACTCCCAAATCAGAGCAGGACCGCCATGTGTTGACCAGAGGAAGACACAAAACTTGGAAGACACAGAGCTAATCAAAATAGCCAGGGGTGCAATGATTTTTGTCTACATCTCTGCCTGTCCCTTCTCTCAACACTTTCTTCTTTTTCTAGTCTCTCCCTTTCCTAGGCCCCCTTATTTCTCTCCCTTAAATTCCTCACCATTTCTTTCCCTCCCTTTTCTCTAACTCACTTCCTCCCCTACTTCTCTCTGGAGCATCCTCTTTCATTCACTCTTTTCCCATGTCCCTGTCTTTTTCATTCAGTTGCTTTTAGTATTCCTAGGAATAATATTTCTTGGGGAAAAAGAAGGCAGAAATGCTGAAATTAACTTCATATAGAAACTTGTATTTTGCTTTGCAAATGAAACAATCAAGTAAAATTGCTCCCAGTGTGGGCACGTGGTTGAAGGTACTCATCATGCAGGCTTCATGCGATTTTTGTTTGTTTTTGTAGCTTGAGCACATCCTACCCTGAGTCATGCTGAGTGTAACCTCATGCCCCATCAAAACAGGGATATGTGGTCTCTGGTCCTGTGGCACTGTAGGAGAATGAGCCTTCCAAACACATGTCAAGTAGGTTGTGAGTTCTGATACAACATTCATTTGCAACCACTCCCTCCTAAGATGTGATCCACAAAAATGACCTCTGTCATATAAAACTACACAGCGATTATCAATGATGTGTTCATGAGGGTGAGCAAGAAGCCTCACTCTTTCTGGAAAACGTAAGTATTAGCTGTGGAAATATTCAGCGATAGAGATAACCTGAGCTAGGAAAAGAGAAAGGGCGAGGCAAGATCATTCTGACTTCCGAAGATGCTGACGTGGACAATTGTGGAGGAAGGTTAATGGGTCATGGGAGTTTGATTATTGATTTTTTCCCATCCCTATACATAAGCTGGGTGAGGAAACAGATGCTTACTCATGTAGTGGCTAAGCAACCTGATTTCTGGAAGACTGCAACTAATGAGAGGGCTGGAACCTATAGATGTAGAAGGCGGGGCTGGGCACACACCCACAGAGAGAACTAAGGGAGGGCTTGGAACCTTTATTCCCCTCTGTGTGCCTAGATAACGAGTCTAAGTGTCTGGTCTGGAGTAAAGAAGGAATTACTGCAGCAGACTGGTCAGAGGCTAGTGCAGACTAGTATAGGAGGGTGAAAGTAAACAGAAAGTGTAAGCTGTGGTTCATTTGATATCCCTATTTTAATAAATAACTATTAAGAAATTTCTATAATTAGTTATAAGAACAAAAACTTTTTCTTAAAACTCAGTTTTGACCTACAAGGCCAAAACTCCATGCTAATTTAGTTTTTGAACAATTAAATGTACTTGGTTCAGAGCTGTTATTATTACCCAATTACAATGATTTTTTAATTATATGATTTTTCTGCACACTACAACCATTAGCTTTTATTTTGGTGCTTCCATTATTTTTATAGTTACTATGTCAATTTTTTCTTATATTTTAGCTAAAATATTGTGGTAAATAGCATTTGTGAACCTATATTTTTTGAGAATAAAGTAGCATTTTGAAGAAACACTAGTTAATTCAAAAGGGGCTTCTGCTAGGTTACTAGCAATATTGTAACAAATGTCATGATTCAATGTACAGAAATCTTACATAGCAATTTTTAGTTTCACATAATTAAAGAAAAATTTGCATTTTAGCAATTTAAAACTACATAGCATATTATTTATTAAAATTGATCATGCCTTAGACTAGGTGCTTTACAAAGGCAAGACCAATGAAGCTTATATACATACATGCAGACAGATATTTAGATATGGGTATAGATATCAAAACCTAACTTGCTACCATGGAGTGAATGACTATCATAGCTACTTTATAGAGCAGGGTAACACTGCCTCTGTGAGTTTCTGAGAATGTAGCTGTTTATGGGAATAGAAACCCTGTTTTGCTCCCAAGAAGTGACTGGTGGTCTTGAACTTTGGGCCTTGTGCTTAGCAGTCCAATGTGTAGTCACTACGCAATCTAACCTCTTCACTTATAGATGTAGGTGTAGATAAGCAGATAAAGAAATGTACTTCAAGCAAATGATTCATGTGATTCATACATGTGGACAAGTACCAAGTCAGTGGTTAAGATGTTAAGATGGAGGCTTCTCCTGCGTCAGATAGCTTCAGGAACTACTAAATACAAGATATACAGGTAAGTCTGCTAACTCATACTGCAGAGACTAGTGACTCCCAGGATCTGTAGACAGATTGTGATGAAAATTGAGAGCTTTGCTGTGTCCATTATATTGGAACACAGACCATACTTTCAAGGAAATTCTCTTTCAGGTGAGTGTCTGCTCATAGAAGAGTAATCATCGGATTATTTTATATAAGGTCTCATCATGGGTTATGAGTACTGTATAACTGTCAAGCCACGGAGTCTCATGGCCCAGTCAAATTGACACAAACTTCAGCCATCATAGTATACATCTTGTCAACTTGATACCTGTGCATATATTTTTAACCATATTTTGGTGAGAGATGTTAATTGGTTCCATCTCATAGTGACCCTATGTACAACAGAATAAGTGTCCCATCTTCTACCATCCTCAGAATTGTTCTTAGGCTTGAACCTATTATTGCAGCCATTGTGTTAATCAATCTTGTCAAGGGTCTTATTTTTTGCCACCTCTCTACATTACTAAGAATATACAATCTCTAAATAAAGACAATAAAACACAATAATTGCACCTAGCCCTGTTAGGGACACATGGTCTTGCTAAGCACAAGGTCAGCGGTTCAAACTGATCAGATGCTCGATAAAAAAGATGGGGCACTGTGCTAAACATGTGGCTAATGATCTACAACCTCAGAAACCCTCTTTAGGGTCACTATTGATGAGAATAAACTCACAATAATGCTTCAATGAGATGATTAAATCTTATTCTATCTCCTTGTTCTGAAGCATTAAAAAGAAGAATCTATGTTTTGTGGATCTGATCCAAGTTTGTTACATGCACCATCACCCCACACCCATAATAGTGATCACCACATTTATTTACCAGGTTTCTGTTTGAAGGTATTGGAAATATCAAGCAGTTCTTTTGGATTCTAGTATAACTCTTCCTAGGTCACATTTTGTATTTTGACCTTTGGTACTTGCTAGATCTTATGTATAATTACAGGTCAAAAAGGAATGATGATAGTGAGGTATTGGTTTTGGGGAATATTCAGCAATGTCTTGCAAGGCATTTGCCTCAAGGCTGTCCCAGGCAATAGCTCAATGACTTATCAAGTACATGAAATTTCATCACATGACAGACACTTGCTCTGTTGGCAGGAGTGATTCAGTAGAATTTAGGGACTTAGTGTCCCCAGATTCCTGATTATTTTCTCACATTTTCCCATGCTGCATTTCAGGATCTAATTACTTCCCAATAGCATACTCACTTTAACTTCAGACATCAATTAAGCTTGAGAATTAAATGGGTAGCACAGTCCAACCACTCATAATATGGTTCGAGATTTCTTTTTTTTTGGTGATATAATGTCTTTATTGTAAGAAGTAAGAATTTCTTTTAAAGAGCACATGGAAATTTTGATGTCTTTTATGTGGTGCTTGGACTATTACTCTGAAACCCCAAATCCAATCAGCATTCTATACAGATCTTAACAATTTTTCAGCAAAGTATTAAGTATATGATCATCCAGAGTTTTAGTTCTCCCCACCGCTTGATCTATTTGTGGCAATATTTGCATCTAAATATTATCATTCATGACATAGATTAGCAATACCTTTTTTAATGGAGGCAGAGTTTTCAGAACCTTTAAGACTAGTCAAAATTGAGAAGCATTTTGGGAAACAACCTTACAATTTTGTTAATCAAGAACCACTTTACTTTTGATACCAAATGTCTTAGGTTGGCTCCTCTAGAAAATCAAAAGTAATGAAAGCTATCACAAAAATATAGATTTATTTCAAGAAAATGACTCATGTGCATATAGAATCTGACAAGTCCCAAGTGTCAGCTGAAAGCTTCTTCTGACTCACATAACTACAGAGGCTGATATATTCTAGATTGGCAGGTCATAGAGCAGGCTGCTGTCTGGTGAGGCAAATTAAGGTTAGCAGGTAGGATGACAGACTTGTGACTCACAGGCTGCAAAAGACAACAGTTCTCAGAATTGGCAGTTTATTACCTGCAGAATTCTGACTCAAGTTCAAAGAACCAGAGGTCAGAAGATCACAAAATCCAGGCCCAGCAAAAAACAAGAGAGCTTTACCGTAATGTCTAAATATATTTGAAACAGTCAACAACCCTGAGAAAAATGTAATTTGACTCACAGCAGATCACATTATATGAATTTTCACATTATATCAGATCTCATCATGGAAAGTAACTACAGCTAACAGTCAAACCACTGAGAATCATGATCCACCCATGTCTGTTATGGGAGGGGAAATGGAACCATGAGTTATCACAATGGGTGACACCAACCCTAATGATACCATTAGGTCCAGAGGAGCAGAGGGAGATCAGGAGAATAATGTAGAGGAGAGGAGTAGAACTGTCAGCCTCAGATCTTACTTAAGAAACTTAAGATCTTGCTCAAGAAACTCCTTGGTTATCCCCAAGCCAGGTTGGCTGTGACCCGTTTCCACTTGTCCCAGGGTGGAGGACCTGCGTGTGCTGCATTCCTGCATCACATCACTGTCTTCCAAATGCTCTGCTTTTTCTCTTTAGACATCATCCTGCTAAAACGAGTGCCCCAGCAAAGGTTGCTGCTGACCTAGTCATTGCAGTTGCTACTTTCCTTCCTGTTTCCGCCAGGTACATTTTCTGTACCTTTGGTTGACCCATCACCGCGTCCTTCTCTCCCACTGGCCAGGCTTTCTAAGGTGGTAGAATGCATCACAAAGCATATCCTCTGATTCTCCTGGCCACTGAGTTCCCTGCTGCCATCATTTCCAGCAGCACTCTACTCCAGCCACACAACCCTTCTGAATAGTGCTCATCTCTTGGAGAAATGCTGCCTCAGGACCTTTGCACTTGCTGTTTGATATGTTGAGGCAGAGGTAGCTGCAAACCTGGCCTTTAGTTTTCTTCACATATCTGTTCTGAGGCCACAATTTATTTTAGGGGGTCAATTTAAAATTCCCCAAAGAATAAACCAACAAACAGTTGATATCCACCCAATTCGAACTCACAGCGATCTCATGAATTTCCCAATAGAAATATACTTCATCCGATTTTGAATAGTTTTTCATCTTTTGAAAACAGGTATCCAAACTTTTCTTACTTGCAACCTGTGGGTGGATTAGAACTGCTAAACTTTTAATTATCAGCCAATTATTTATTATTTGCACCATCCAAGGACTTTGTTTAAATGATAAAATCTTCCCCACTAAAATCATTCTCTTCACCAGCAATATTTTTATAGTTCTTTCCACTTGTATTAACAATACATTCACTGGATTACATCTATTACCATGTTTTTAAATACCTCACTGCCAGCAATTTAATGCTGACTCATAATGATCCTACAGCATTAGGTAGAAATGTTCCTGTGAATGTCTGAATATTTACAGGAATAGAAAGCCTCATACTCCTCCCATGGCACACCTGGTGGTTTCAAACATATAATTTAGTTAATTGGATTTTATTTAAAAGAAACCCCCTCCATGCAACCATTATACTCTTATTAACCTTTATTTTTTTCATAGTACTTTTCACTGACATTGATGTCAAATATTTTATTTTATTATCATGTTATATACATTGTGACTATAAGTTATATTGAATATTTCAAATTAATTATTTTATTTACTATTTCTCTTCTAAAATGTAAGCTAATTGGGGATGGAGCTTCTCATTTAATCTCTACAACTGCAAAACTTATTCAGAACTCAGAATATTTGTTAATTCAAAAGGCGTTCAGTCATGGGGTAGGCACTGGAGATTTAGAAAAGAGAGAAGACATGAACGCTTACCCTCTATCGGAGAGACAGGCACATTGAGATGACATCTGTCCAAATGTTGGGACAGTGGAAGCACAAGGTCCAAACGTGTGTGACCCTGGGGGTGAATAGGGGCACCATGGGTGCCCCAGAGTACCGTATAAATTGCTCTGGGATGATGAGGAGAAAATTAGTAGCCTAGACACCTGGATGTGGCCAAGTGCAAGTGGGCAACTTCAAGAAACATTGAGTACCCCGGACTCACTGTGGCAGGACAAATGCTTCCCATGAAAGTGGGGAGAGAGGGGTTCAGTGTTCTCTTTTCTATTCTTGGAGGAAGTTGACTGTTAAGCTCATGTGGCTGATCCTACCTGGAAACCTCGAGCAAATGTTGGGAAGATTCTGAGCAGAGGAGAAATGGAGTGTGTGTACCCTGTAGTAGCATGGTGAAGACATAATAGGGACAAGGATCTAGGCCAGGTCTAGAAAGTTGCCTCTAAGCAGGATAGTGATGCTGTTGGTGCAGAGGCCCAGGACTAAGGAAGTTGGTGTAGCAGTTACAGAAAGGAGAAAACCAAGACATTTTAGTGTGTTTTGGCTTGTGTGTGAGGTAGAGGGAGGTATCATTTGAGAACTAGGTTGGGGAATAGATCTGGAGAGCAAATGTAGTGAGTGTGTTGCTAGAGCCTTCCAGGTAGAATTGCTGACACTGGGGGCAGAATTCTGGGTTCTACCTTGAAATTCCTTCCAAAATCCCAAGACTAAATAGCACTAAGTAGTGTTTAGAGAAATAGTTGGTGGATCAAAGCTCAGGTAGGACACTGAGTACCTTACCTCTTCACCCATGCTCACTGCCACTCTGTCCTCGTGCCTGACCTTGCTATAAACATAATTGCTAGTCTCTCTGATTCTCTTGAGTGGATCACTTTTTCAAGAATACTTTCTTCTAGTAGCAGAGGTCTCCCCGTGGCTCCTCCAGTTTCCAGGGCTCAGGGTCATGTGTTTCGTCACTGCACTATCTCCCAGGAAGTGAACATTGTTTGTGGTAAGTCTCCAAGAAAGCCAACCGAGAGAGACAGTGTCTCTGTCTCCAAGAAGAAATGACCACATTTCCCAGAATTCTCAGGAGAAGGCCATGCCCACACAGAGGTCTCATTGGTTATCTCCAGATTGACAGGCTAGACTCCACCCCTACACTCTTAATCCTCAAATTGACACCAGATTAGGTGACTGGTACATCCCCCAATACCCCTTGATAAGTACTACTAGAGACTAAGAACCACTATATGTTTTTAAATATAAAAATAGATATGGATTCTCACCCATCTCTGCACCACACACATATACATGTACATACAATCACATACTAGTTTAAGTAGATAATTATTATCTATTGGAGAAACATGTTGAATAGTTCTCAAGCACTATAACTGCATGGGACCATTAGGCTAGGCTGTGGAGCCAAGTCCTTCCACCCGACTACAAGCCGTCCTCAGCTGCAGCTTGAGTCTTGGATTCTTGTCTTGCCCAATGATCTGCTGTAAGAACTGCTGTACACCAGCCTCCAGCATCCTGGCTGCAAAGCCAAAGGCTT
The DNA here is from genome assembly GCA_004026705.1 of Nesogale talazaci. Lineage (NCBI taxonomy): Eukaryota > Metazoa > Chordata > Mammalia > Afrosoricida > Tenrecidae > Nesogale > Nesogale talazaci. The sequence goes on from PVJH01031303.1 coordinate 19,675, forward strand.
CTTCGTATGGCACTTTCAACACTTGTTCACCAGCAAGTTAGAATCCCCTGAGGTAAAATCGAAGTATACCCAATCAGTTGCTGGCAGTGTCAACCCAGGCGTTCTTTCCAGTTCTGGGACGGCGCTTAGTGTGCTAGATGCTCTTTTCTGCTTCAGACCTGGCGTCATCTTTTTCCCAGTCCTATGAGTTTCCCTGGGAGCCCTGGTGGTGTCGCGGTTACACGTTGGGCTGCGATCCACATGGCTCCAAACGGTCAGCACCACTGTGGAAGGGAAACTGGGCTTTCCCTCCCGAGAACAGGTGCATCTTAGAAATCGACAGAGTGGCTGTGAGTCAGCCCTGGCTCAACGACAGTAAGTTTGTTTGTTCTAAAAGTTTGCATTAATGTCCGGATCTACCAAGCATGCAGTCTTGAGCTCACTAGATGTCCTGGTACTGGTTTATTTGGGATAGAACTCTGACCGGCAGTGGGGCTGGACCTCACCCTGGAACGAGCAGTCATGAGGTTCTGACAAAGCCCAGGACCTACACTACTGCCTTTATACTGTTCTACCTGGTGCCGCTGGGGATGCACGACATGGAAATAAGTTTTGGATGGTCATGTGTGTCTGTGATGCTCTCTACATGGCCTCGGGGTTCTCTGTTGAGTTTTCTGGGCATGGACTATAATCTTTGATTATAATCACAATAGTTTAAGTAAAGATTGTGTATCTACACTTCCGTACAGTGATCTTTTGCCCCCTACAAGGAAAGGCTCAGAGACACACAACTGACTGATGGGTAGGTTTGTTATGAAAACATGGCCATGGAAGATTGGTGGATCTGTTGTGACGGCACAGCCAATGGACACGTGGGATGAACTGAAGGGCAGAGATAGAAAGGACTCGGCGAGTCCCCCTCTCTCTCTTGTTTCCGGATCTTCGGACCACAGAGCTGCCTTGTTCGTCCTGTGCCTCAATCTCCAAGCAACACTACCCGTGGGACACCTAATCGTGGACTGTGTTGCTGTGAGTTGAGGATCCTTCAAGCCCTACTTCGCCATGCTCCTGGGATATACATCTCTTGAGCTGGGGACTGTTGGACTCTGTCATCTGGCTGACTGTTGGTGACTGTTGGTGACTGTTGGTGACTGTTGCTCTGCCGCTTGCTGCCTGTAACCAGATAGCCTGGATTGCTCTACAGAGGACTATTCAGTGGCCCTCAAGAATTGAAGGACTGCCAGTCTTCTAGTTGCCTCACGCAAGTGAGTTGCACCGAGCAATCTGTATTGTTTTATAGTTAACTTTTTCTCTTTTTCTCTTTTTATCAATATATAAATATATAAAAATCATTGCTAGTGTCCTGAATTTTATTTCTCTAAGAGAACCCTGCCTGACACACTGACCCAGTCAATCATTTGGAGAGACAAAGTTACGCAACCAGTCACCAGTACCCCTGCCCTCAATGAATGAATATCTGATTCTTCCCATACTCTCTCTCCTTTGTGTTTTGCTTCCTTAAGATATGGCTGTTCTATATGTACTATCATGAAGAGAACACTGAAGACATTGGCACTATAGCAAAGTGTAGTGATAAAACCAGGTGGTACAGAGAAAAAAGTTATCTGAAGTCTTAAAGATTTGTCTTATAATAAGCAGCCATGGAGTGAGCTCCGGAGGCGTAGTGGTTGTGCATGGGACTGCGGCCTACTGGGATGAAGGTTCAATTCCAGCAGCGGCTTCACAGGAGCAAAAGCTGGACCTCCTACTCCCACCACCAGAAGGCAGTGATGCCCCCCCAAAAAAAACAAAACAAAACAAAATAAGCAACCATCTGAAATAATGGCATCAGCTAAGTCCACATGTATGAAGCACACCTTTGTGATCCAAGGAGCATAAATAATAGAGTTTAAATCCAGAAGAGGGAAGGGTATCAGAGTTTAAATCCTGAATATCCAGTTTTAGCAGAAGGCTACTGATGCCAATGAAGTCAAAAATCAATTTGTAGTGTGCATACATGAATTAATTTTCCAGTGAATTCTCTCTGAACATAGTTGAGAGGAGAGCATTGTAAAGTTGATCATGGAAGCTGTAATAATATCATATCATTTGATGTCTCTTTTAACCTATTTTAAAGCTGTTTCCATTTCTAATATGTTCTGCTTCCCTTTCAGTTAAGACTTTTCTTTGTTTGGTTTTGTCATTGTTGATTTTGGGGGGGTATGATTTTCTGTATATGAAATTCAAAGTAGGTAAATCTATAGAGACAGTAATGGGATATCCTACCAGGAGTTGGAGGAAATGAGTAATTTTCAACAATAAGAAAAAGTAAGAAGAAATTGTCCTAAAATGTGTGGGAAATTAACTTCGAGGGAAATAGAGGGACTCTGGAAATCTGGTATTCCATGCTAGGAAAGCCTTCACTTTGGTAAGTTAGAGATAAAGTCCAAGTACATTATCCTGTTTTAAAATATCATTTCCACAGATTCTCCCCTTAAGAGCTATGTTGCCCTTTGCAGTGTGGATTAGCTGTGTGTACAGGAAGGAACTTAACTTAAAAAAAATCAGTGTATATAAAAGTACACAAATAAATCACTGCAGAGAGAGTAGTCCTTTGGGGGCAGGATCCGTGGCAGTGACTGGTTGTTCCAGCCAGTCATGGGGATGACAGTCACTGACATGGGCCACTTGCAACTGGTGCTGAGTGAGGACAGACTGAGGCCAGTTCACTGAGTAGCTGAAACTTGTCATTTAAAATTAAGGCTCGTACTGGCCATTTTTTAGGAAAACCAGAATGGGATAAACAGCATTTACAGCAACGTTTAAACAAAACAATGTTTGCAGACTTAAGAATGGTGGTCAACACAAAATATTTATTTTTACATTAAAAAAAGAGCTATGTTGCCTTAACATGAGTCCGTGATTGAGCATATCTCCCTGTAGAAACAGACATGATTCTTTTGCTCTCTCTTCCCTCTGTGACACCCGATGCCCCTTGTATCTTCTCTCAATGCAGGTATTAGATTTCCTCTCCAGTAAGGTCAAGGACATTACTGTAGATACCACCCACTTTGTGACACATGTAACTATGGAATGCGCATGTCTTAAGGCTACCCATAAATGTCCCAAAATAGTAAAGGTTCGCTTTCACTTCTCCCACTTCCACATGGTCCATCAGGAGGACCTGAGGCCAGCATTTACCATAAAATGTGTCTGACGCTTTGTTTAAAATATCATGTACCTCCTTGGGCTTGGTCTTACCCCAACTGGACTGCTTGTACCTCAATTCATACAGTTTGAAATAAGTGGCTTTTCTTTTATACCTACTGTGCTGATTATGCTTACCCTAGAGGACTGATGTTGTACTTGTCCTCTTGTGATTGGATAGCTTCATTTAGCATAATTCCCTCCAACTCTTCCTATTAAATGACATGCATCATGTGATCATTGGTGCTTTTTAATGATGCACAGACTTCATTGCATGTATGTGCCAGAGTTTTTAAATTTAGGTTGTTTCTAATTCTTTGTGATTGTGAATGCACTGCAATAAACAATGAAATAGAGAAGACGGGTCCTATTTCTTACCTCTTCTGGCATATGCCCAGTAGGGGGATAAGTGGGACATAGGTAGCTCAATTTCCATTTGCTATAAATATTGCCAGAGGCTGTACACATCTGCCAGACCACCTGCAGTGAAGGAGTGTTTCTATCTCGCCATATCCTCTCCAATATTTGTTGCTCTCTGATTTTCTGATTTGGGCTAGTCTCGAGGGTGTTATAAGGGAATAAAGGGGAGGGAGACAAGGGGGGAGGGAGATGATGGCATGGGGGGAGCAGGGCACACACCCTCGCAGGACAAGAGCATTGATTACATTTCCACAGAATTGGGAGCAGGCATGCAAACCCAAACACGGCTCACCAAGCATTGAGGGCAACAAAACCACATGGAACAATGCATGAAAAGATTGGGTTACAAGGTCTGCCCCGATCAGTCAAACGGACGCCTTCCCCAGAAGTATGTGCTACAGAGGACAACACTAAACCCAACAGTTTGGGGAGAGAAGCCTGCATGCCACATCCAGACAGAAGCAAACCAAGAAAGAGAAAGGGAAATGGACTCTCTAGACCCCATATTAGCACACCAAGCCCAGAGGACGACATCCTTAAAAGGAGTGCTAAGACACAGAGAGGACGGTAGGACTGACAACAGCTCAAGACAGGCTGCCCCCTCCCT
>PVJH01031304.1:0-23921 GCA_004026705.1 Nesogale talazaci
ATGTGGTTGACCAGCATCTTGGGGACGGTGGTGGAGGAGAAGCAGACGTCCACGAAGGACAGATTGCTGAGGAAGAAGTACATGGGGGTGTGCAGGCGGGAGTCTGTGCTGATGGCCAGGATGATGAGCAGGTTGCCCAGGACTGTGGTGAAGTACATGCTCAGGAAAAATATGAAGAGGGGCTGCTGCTGCTGCTCCTGGAACTGAGTGAAGAGTCCCAGCAGCATGAATTCAGAGACACTGGACTGATTTTCCCCACTCATGGACAGGGAACCAGGTTAATTCACAACCGCCAATTCAGAAACCTACACATGAATGGGAAAATGTGACAAATTAAGCTCCAGGATGGGGTACCTTGAAAATCTATTAATAGGGGGCTGAGCCCCGGTGGCGTAGTGGTTGTGCGCGGGACTGCGACCCACTGGGACGGAGGTTCAATTTCAGCAGTGGGGCTGGGCCTCCTACTCCCACCGCCGGAGAGCAGTGATGGCCCCCCCCCCCAAAAAATCTATTAGTATAATTGCTAAGAAAAGATCTGTGCACACTACCTACACACCCAAGTTCCCACAGTCAATTCTGATACTATTCCCATAGGATCCTTTGAATCTTGCTTGGTATGTTTTGTACTGAAAACCATACAGTTCAAGTCTATGGCCCTGTGGGTCTCTCTTGCATTTCCCAGTTCCCATCACTGAGTAGTTAATTGTTTCTACAGAGACGGGAGGAATGTCAGTGATTGCTGGATGCATCTGAAGCTATACCAGCGGATGGATTCAGAACTCCTTTGACTGTTCATTGGATCTGTGAGAAGTAGCAGAGGAAGCTCCTCAATTTTGCTTCTCAGTAAATACATATTGTTAACTGCACCAGCATTGTCTTACCTGGGAGAAGCGGGGGCTGTCACTATGGAGTGGTCAGTTATCCACTGTATCCTAAAGACGGGGAAATTCTGCAAATATAGGTAAGACCTGAGTGAGTGAAGGCAAGAGGCTTATGAATTGGTCTGTGTGTTGAGAAGATGTTTGGGGGCATTTACAGGAACTTCCATGACCACTGGGACCAGAGTCCCTGAGAGACTCATTACAGATAAGCAGAAGCTAATTGTCCCACCTACAGTTTTGTCTCTTTGGAGCCAACACTAATGACAAAGAATACTAGTTAACTCCTGGGTCAGAAAGTGGAGATGAAGAAATCTGGGTGGAGATCATTGCCAGGTAAAATTCTCTGGGGCTTCAAATCTCAACATCTTGCTGGTTTGGACTTAAGTTTGTAGATTTGAAAATTTCATTATTAAGATATTTTCTCTCTTGCTTTCTCAGCTCAGAAATGAGGGAGTTGCAGTGTTATCACTGTAAACCTCTTTTATTTTCAAATGTGGTTTTCCACGGTATTGGTTTGGTAATAGTGCCTTTGCCAGGGAGAGTGCTGGGACACATTATAAAGTTGTTCTTAATCCTTGCAAGTTTTTGTGTAAAGAATAAATTGTGCGTAACATGACAGAGTGAAGATGGGGAGATAGCAGGAAGTACATAGCATGCTGTAATTGAGGAACTCCCAGGTTCCTGAAGTAAATTTTTATCTTGGAATATCTTCTCAGCACACAAGAGATCACCCTATGCAGAAAATGCTTTTATTATATTGCACAGATCCACAAGCATGTTTCTCATTTCTTATATTCTCACAGTGGGATACACCGAAAATACAAACTACTATAGTAGTTTGTAGCACATTGAGAGAATAAATAATTTGGATGAATTGAAAAAGAAGACATTAGAAAAACTTGAATTAATCATCCTTTAATGCAAGAACACTTTATAGGTTCTAATAATCTGGCCTTCTGTGATGCTCACTTTCCCAATATGATCACTGAAGACACAGGTGCATAAACAAATGTGGTGAAGAAAGTTGATGATATCCAGCTATTAGAAGATATGTCTGAGGTCTTAAAGGCTGAAAGTTAACAAGTCACCATCTGGCAGGGAGGCAGCAAAAAATGCATGGAAGAAGCACACCAATCTGTGTGATCACCAGGTGTTGATAGAATCAGGCACCAGGCATCAAAGAACAATAAATCATATCATTGTGAATGAGGGGGAGTGTGGAATGTGGACCCAAAGCCCATCTGTAGGTCACTGGACATCCCTCTACAGAAGGGTCGTGAGGAGGAGAAGAGTCAGTCAGGGTGCAGTGTAACAATGATGAAACATACAACTTCCCTCTAGTTTTTAAATATGTTCTCCCCACCACTGTTATGATCTCAATTCTGCCTTACAAATCCAGCAGGACAAGAGGATGTACACTGGTACAGACAGGAACTGGAAACATGGGAAATCCAGGACAGATGATCCCCTCAGGACCAGTGCTGAGAGTGGTGATACTGGGAGGGTGGTGGGAGGATGGGATAGAAAGGGGGAATCACTTACAAGGATCTGTGTATAATTTCCTCCCCCAGGAATGGACAACAGAGAAGTGGGTGAAGGGAGACATTGGACAGTTTAAGATATGACAAAATAATAATTTATAAATTATCAAGGATTCATGAGGGAGAGGGGAGCATGGAGGGAGGGGAAAGTGAGGAGTTGACTCCAAGGGTTCAAGTGGAAAGCAAGTGTTTTGAGAATGATGATGACAACAACTGCACAAATGTGCTAAATGAGCAATGGACGGATGTATGGATTGTGATAAGAGTTGTAAGAGTCTCCAATTAAAAGAAAGCAAAGAAAGAAAAAAAAAGAAGATAAAGAGTCTGGGTTCTTAAAGGCTTAAAGTTAAACAAGCAGCCATCTATCAGGGAAGCAGCGAAACCCACGTGGAAGAAGCACACCAGCATGTGTGATCAGGAGGTGTCGACAGTATCTGATATCAGGCATCAGAAGATCCCAAATACTCATATCATTGTGAGCAAGCGGGGGTTGGAGTGGTTCTGGAAGCTGTGTCACTGGTATTTAAAATGCCACCTGGGTCACCCAAAGGGAACAGGTCTCAGCAGGGCTACCAGGTTAAGTAAGGACTGCAAAGAAGGAATTGGCTGCCCGTGTGGAGGAATTAGCTGCTGAAAACCTTCTGCATGGAATGGAAGCATTGTCAGATAGGGAGTGTCTAGCGAATGGAAGTCGAGCATTGTCAGAGATAGAGAGTGCCAGCAGATGAGCTCAAGTGAGAAGGCCTTCAAAATATGACTGTGGAAGAGCTGTTTAAAGGGAAGGCACCCATAATGACATGAAGGAAAGTAAAAACTTTGTGACCTTTATTTGCTGATGGCATACCACTCAAAATGGGCTAACCCCAAGGTGATGCTGAAGAAGCTCAAGGATTACAGCCTTCAGTATGGCTCATTGTAAAGAAGGCCAAGCAACACCCTCACCACTGAACCAAGAGGCGCCGTGATTGATAGAGAAGAGATGGACGTTGTCAAGGATTTCATTTGGCTTGGAGCCGCAATCAACGCTCTCGGAAGCAGCAATCAGAGACCAAATGAAGCAAGTCCACTGTCCAAGTCCACTGTCCAAGTCCACTGTCCAAGGCCACTGTCCAAGTCCACTGTCCAAGGCCACTGTCCAAGGCCACTGTCCAAGTTCACTGTCCAAGGCCCCTTGGAAGTGCAGAAAGACAAGGGTGTTCTTTGAGGACCAAGGTGTGCCTGATCCCAGCCCCGGGAACGTTGGACACGGATGATGGAAGACTGAAGAAGAATCAGTGCATTTGAATTATAGTGCCGGTGAAGAAGATGGAAAGTGCCACGGACTGCCCAAAGAACAAACCCACCTGTCTTGGAGGAAGTACAACCAGAATGCTCCTTAGAGGACAGGGTGGCAAGACTCACGGACTTTGGGCATGTTGTCAGGAGAAGCTGGTCCCTGGAGAAGGACATCGTATGGGGTAAAGTTGAGGGCTGGTGCAAAAGAGAAAGGCCCTCAAGGTGGATGGACACGGTGGCTGCAACAAGGGGCTCACACAACCTCCTGTGGTGCAGGAGGTTGGTGCAGGACCGGGCAGTACTTTGTTCTGTTGTCTGGGTCACTGTGAGTTGGAGTTGATTCGATGGTGCCCAGCTACAGCACTGATCTGTAATGCCAGGAGCTTCAAAATCTAGTAAGCTACTGTGTGCCCTTGTTGTATTTTGAAAAATTAAGTTTCTGAGTAAGATACTAAGTGATGTTTGGAATGAATGTTCATATGGCATATAGGCTAGATCCTAACACATACATAACCCATGGTAAGGCACCACCATGCACTGTTCTTTCTCACTGTGCTCTTCCTGACGCTGTGCTGCGGAGGGATTTAACATAGTCCGGTGTTGGGACAATGAGAAGAACTAAGACCAGTTTAACAGAACACAAAAGTCAAAAGTTTATTTACATCTCCGTTTCCATGTCCATCTTCATGCACATACATAGGAACTTACAGAGTCTTTTGGAGGATTCAGTTGGTTATGGAGGATAAGCCACAAACCCAGCCTTATTCCCAGGCTCTGAACCAGTCGTTGAAAATCTTTTTTTTTTTTTTTTTGCCACTTGAAAATCTTTTTAAACCTGGGTTTGGATACTTGTCTCATTGCTTGTGATTATTCAAATAGAGAAAGGATTGGGCAAATTGCCTGGCATCTAATAAGTTCTCAACAAATAGTCAATATAATTGTTGGTTTTAGGTAGACAGGAAAGTGGTATCAAAAATTGAGGGACAAGAGAATAAAGCATAGTAGGACATGTCAAATATTTTTTTTTGGAAAAATTAAATTAGTGCCGTAAGTATAAATTATATTATGTTTAAAACCAAAAATGAGAAGAAAATATACAGAAGATCAAACAATGGCAGAATGAGTAAGAAAAGCTTAAGCATAAGAGAAGTGGACGAAACAATGACAGGAATGTTTATTTGTTGTGATTATATAAAAATTAATACTGTTTTACATATCAAAACAGTCTTTTAGCAAGACTAAAAGGCAAAATATAAACTGGGAGAAGTTGTTTGGTGCAAATGTGAAAAGATGTTTGACATGCTCAATAATTACAAGGGGATTTTGGAAAGTTCATGGAAAAATTTCCCTTGTAGTATTTAGCAATTGATTATCGAATCATTCTATCTCAAAATTCTGAGGACCACACTTGAAATAACAAGGATGCTCTTGTCTCTGTGCTTTACCTAGTTTATTACTGACTTTTCAAGTCAGACTAAGGTCTCTACCATCACTTAGATGACAACTCACTTAACTAGATTAAACTGGTTGCTGTTTCATTCTATTTAAAAAAACCAATGAAGACAAATGGTTAACAGATATAAAGGGAAATTTAAAGAATAATTGAAAAAGCTTGTTCTACTTATCAAAAGGAAAGGAAAATTGAAACACAAGTGCAAATTGAAACCAGAACACAGGATTGGTTTATTTAATGCGTTGACAAAATGTGAAAATGGCAGGGTTGATGAGAGTGTGGTGAGATGAAGTCATATTCTCCCATTGGGAAATAATGTGATAAAGATTCTGTAGAACAGAATGGTGTTCCTAAGAATGAACTATTGTTCAGTATGTCTAGTTCTATTAGTAGTAAGAGAAAAACTTTAGAGTAAATGTACAAACTATGATTGAATTTGATGTTATTCAAGTTTATATTTCTTAGTTTTATGATTTTTCCTTCATGGTAGTAAGGGTAGAGGTTATGGATCATTTCCCATTTCTACAATCTTCAGGTCATTAAGATTATTTGTTATTGTCATATTGCTTAGCTATCACCATGCTTTATAACTTTATGCTATGAATTGATGTTAAATTATAAGAAATGGATGGAAAAGGAGACCAAGAGTAGACAGATAAAATGAGTACATTTTAAAAATATAATTAGTGGAATTGATGAATACATTCAAGGATTGATTTGTAAGTAATAAATGGTATCAATCTCTATAAAGTACAGTCACCTAAAATATGATGCTTGAATAAAGTTAGAAATGAAAATAATAACAGTAACACATACTAAAGTGATCTTTGAACTTATATGGAAAGTGTGACCGGACAATCTTAATACAATTTAATGATAATACAAGTAGATGAAAATCCAGCGAAGTAAATGATCTTCTGTAAAGACATAGAAGCAACAAAACCTGACAGATGAAATTAAAAGTTATATGGCATTCTAGTTGATATACAGAGCATGGATTTCCAAAGGGAAGGAATGTATCTTGGAAGAAGTGCAGCCAAGAGGCTCCTTAGGAGTGATGCAATGAGGCGTCATCTCCTTTCCTCTGGACTTGTTTTTAGGAGGGATCAATCCGTGGAAAAGGAAATCGTGCTTGCTAAAGCTGAGAATCATCCATGAAGAAGTCCCTCACCACGATGGATCGACACGCTGGCTTTAACACAGGTCCAGTATTAGCGACCATTGTGAGGGCGGCACAGATGGACCATGCTTCCTTTTGCTGTACAGAAGGTCACCAGTGGCCAGAACCAGTCCAGCAGCATCCAACAGTGACCATTGAAGAGAACACGGGTATATCACTCTCTGCTTTTGCTCTCTACCCCCTGCACACGCCCACAGACAACCCGAAGGCTGAGGTTGTCTTTCTGTGTTCAAGGAGATGGCACTTTCAATCGATATTATAAAGAATTCATGGGTGCTTGGAGTAGATATTGAAAATACTCCATGCATTCTCCAAGGAAAAAACTTAAAATGCAAATCTGATAGAATGTAAAAGACAAATGTACGTTTGAGGCAGAAATAGGCTCTGGCACTTTGCCACTTTTCACACATGATGATGTCCTCTTACCAATCTCTCTGGAATGTAAGAAACTGCCCTGTTATATAAACCCCTCCCTGGGGGATGGACAACAGGAAAGTGAGTGAAGAGAGATATCGGTCAGTGTAAGACATGACAAAACAATAATAATTTATAAATTATCCGTGAGGGAGGGAAACAGAGGGAGGGGGAAAATGAGGAGCTGATACCAAGGACTCGAGTAGAAAGAAAATGTTTTGAAAATGATGATGGCAACAAATATACAAATGTGCTTGACACAATGGATGGATGTATGGATTGTGATAAGAGTTGTATGAGCCCTCAATAAAATGTAGACATGTCTGACCAGAAGCAAAAACATAGACCTGATCCAAGTTAAAGACATTCCAGTCCTGGAAAATGAATATGGCAATGTTAACTATATCCTCACTCTCATCTTCCTTCCTTCTTGATATATCGTTAGCATGGCCAATAAGAATTAGTCCTAGAGGAGAAGAAAGTCCTGATTGCTTTAACCTTCACCAAATTTATATCACACTCATTCATCTCCTTTAAGTCCTTCCTAATACTATGCTATTGAGAAATCCTTAGGGTCCCCTTCGTGTGTGTTCTTTCTCATTGTAATCGGTAATAAAGCAAAAATCTAGTCGTTTTGGCTGGAGGGCATTAGTAGTTAAAATAGTCTACACCTTTGTTTTGAGGTGAATCTGGAAGATCTTTCCATCAAGCATGACTTTCTCTCAAGAAAATATACGTGTGTCTTTCAAAAAACAGCGTCTACGTGTAACACAGCCGGAAAGAGTTAATATACTTTTCCTTCAAGTTTGTATGTGACATCCAGGTTACAGTTCCTTATTGGAGTGAAAATCCTTTCTTAGAAATTACTTTTCTCAGAGCCCCTTTCAATTTTCTATTCCTCCGACTGTAGATGAAAGGGTTCAGCATGGGGGTCACCAGCGTGTGCATCACAGTTTCTGCAATCATTCTCAGCTGAGTGGGAGGATGATGGGCTGAAATACACAGCGATGATGGTACCATGGAGGGAAACCACAGCCAGGTGGGAGTCACAGGTGGAGAAGGGCTTCCATTGTTCCTTTACACATCGGACTCTCAGGGCAGCAAAAGCAATAAGGATGTATGAGATGAAGTTGTGTGCCAAGACATGGTCATTATCAAGGCCCCCCTCAGTAAGACTCCTCATGTCATTGAGGTGTGTGTCAGAGGAGGAGAATTCCAGGGAGGAGTCAAAGTGGAGTAGAAAGGGGGAACCGAGGACAAGGATCTACTTATGGCCTCCTCCCTGGGGTATGGACAACAGGGAAGTGGGTGAAGGGAGACATCAGACAGTGTAGGATATGACAAAATAATTTATAAATTATGAAGGATTCAGGGGGGAGGGGAGAGCGGGAAGGGAGGGGAAATATGAGGACTGATACCAGGACCCTAAGTGCGAAGCAAATGTTTTGAGAATGATGATGGCACCAAGTGTACAAATGTGCTTTGCCTACAGTGGATGTATGTATGGATTGTGATGGGAGTTGTATGAGTTCCCAATCAAGTGATTTGAAAAAAGTTGGAGACTGAACTATCAGCAGAGGTGCAACAACGTCCATGTTTTTGGCTAGGGTTAAAACAAAGCATTCGCTCAGAGCAGACATAAGCCAGGCAGGGGACATCTCTAAGTACATATCTGCATGTATTGCAAATATATACAGGTATACAGTAGAGAGAACCCTGGCATTACAGTGACACACTGGGCTACCAGTTGTAAGGTCAGCAGTTTGAAAGCACAACGAGACTCTCTACTCCCAGGATTGATGGTCTCAGAGACTCCAAGGGCCAGTTCAACCACCCTACAGGATCGCTATGCTTCATAATGGACTCAACGGCAGTGAAAGTTTTTTTTTTTAAACACTTGCATAGACAGAGGACAGTGATGCAAATCTCTTAGCCATAGACAAGCATCTTGAGGGGCTGAGTCACTCTGCTTGAGGGGTTAGGACCATAGTTTAAATGGACATAGCATGGTTCATGAGGTCATATTCTACATCTTACTTTGGCGATTACTGTCTGGGGTCTTAAAAGCTTACTAGTGACCAAGACACTAAGGTGAGTTTCTACTCAAAAGTCTACATGGCTCAGAGCCTCGTCTATTTTGAGACCAGAAGAACTAGTTACAACCACAGGGATACAAATAGTTGGTTCTGGGAAGAATCAGAGGTAAATTTGGAGTATACTCAAATTCTAATGCTACCACCATCATCACCACCTGAGCAAAAATAATTGGAATAGGAGAGAACAGAAGACACCCTGATGCTTTTTCCCTAGCAATGAGCCTATCTCCTGAGATTACCGTTAAGCAAAAGGGCACAGTGGTACAAAAATAAAGGATATTATTTGCAAGAAGGGCATCCTACTTAAAAACCATCATCCGAGACCCAAAGCTCAACAAATACTCAAAAGCAAAGACCAGAAGATGAGGGACAGGGAAATCAGAATACTGGAAATTGAACAAGGAGAACACAATGAAAGAGTGAATGCTGATGCATTATGGTACATGGGAACAAATGTCCCCACAGAATTTGTATGGAAATCATTGATTGGGAACTGAACATACTGTATAAAACTTTCACCACAAATCCATCCAATAATATATATATATGTGTATATATATTTTAGGCATCACTGCCCTCTGGTGGTGGGAGTAAGAGGCCCAGTCTTTGCTCCTGTGTAGCAGCTGCTGGAATTGCCCTTCCATCCCAGTGGGTTGCAGTCCCTCACACAACCACTACGCAACTGGGCCTCAGCCAATAAAATATTATGTAACAAAACAAAACAAAAATCCTTTCATTTTTACCATATAAATAAGTGAGCTTCTTACAAAGGAAAGTTGCCAAAGTTTCACACTGTGGGTCAAGAACTTGGGATTTTATTAGATGTTGGTTCCCATCCAAATCCATGTTAATATTGAGCAGAAGAGAATTACATGGAAATCATTTTTCTCAGAGCCCCTTTCATGTCCTTGTTCCTGAGGCTGTAGATGAAAGGGTCCAGCAGGGGGGTCACCACTGTGGATATCAGAGTCACTGCAAGGTCTGTCTCAGCTGAGTGGGTGGAGGAAGGGCTGAAATACACAGCGATGATGGTGCCGTAGAAGAGGGACACCGCAGCCAGGTGGGAGCCACAGGTGGAGAAGGCTTTCCACTTTCCCTTTGTGGACGGGACCCTCACAACAGCACAGGTGATGCAGATGTAGGAAACCAGGATACAAACCAACAGCATGATCATGATCAGACCCCCCTCAGTAAGAACCATCATCTGGTTGATTTGTGAGTCCGAGCAGGAGAGTTCCAGGAGACTCACTTCACGTCTGTTGTCTGCACAGAATGAGAGCCGGGCCATCAATCAGCAGTGTATGTAGAAGACCATTCAGGTTGGCACTGATCCAAGACCCAGCGACCAGCAGGGCACAGAGCTGCGGGGTCATCTTCACTGTGTAGCGTAAGGGGTGGCACAAGCAACAAAGCGGTCATAGGCTATGACAGCCAGGAGGAAATTGTCCGTGTCGGCAAGGGCAATGAGATAATACAACTGTGTGAGACACCCAGAGTAGGAAAGGGTCTGACCTCCCCAGTAAGGGATTACTCAGGAATTTGGGAACAGTGGTGGAGGAGAAGCAGATGTCCACGAAGGACAGGTTGCTGAGGAAGAAGTACATGGGGGTGTGCAGGCGGGAGTCGGTGCTGATGGCCAGGATGATGAGCAGGTTTCCCAGGACTGTGGCCAGGTACATGCTCAGGAAGAGCATGAAGAGCAGCTGCTGCTGCTGGGGCTGCCTGGGGAGCCCCAGGAGCAGGAACTCAAGACAGAGGACTGGTTTGCTCCACTCATAGACATAATCACAAGTTAATACACAACAGCAAATTCGGAAATCTGCACCTGGATAGTTAAGATGTGACAATCAAGCTCCTGGATGAACCACAATGTAAATCAATTAATGGAGTTTCTAAGAAAACCACTGTCCACCTTATCTACACTCCCAATTTCCACCAGGAAACATTCATGCTATTCCTACTCTGCTCATTGACCCTCTTTTCTTCTTCTTTTAGGCTTTGTGTTGTAAAACACAATCATATACACAGATCTGCTTCTTGTTTGTCTATCTTACATCTCACAGTTTGCATCCCCAATATTTAGTTACTTTTAAAGAGACAAGAGAATTTATAGTAGATGGTGGAATAAGGCCTCCTGTTATTGTTCCCTGGACTTTGCAAATTTTAGCAAGGAAAGCTGCTAAATTTTACTTTTCAGTAAATATTGACAACTCCACAGCTATAGTCTTACCTGGGAGAAGGGCGACTGTCACTGTGGAGTGGTCAATGCTCCACTGTATTCTAAAGCCTGGGAGGTTCTGGAAATATAGGTATGTCCTGAGTGAGTGACGACAAGAGGCTCTCGGCCTTAGCCCTGCACGCAGGAAGGATGTTTGGGGGCAATCCCAGAACAGACATTTACAGGAGCCTCCATGGCCATGGGGACCCGATTTCCTGAGAGACTCATTACAGGGAAACAGAATGCAATTATACCACCTACCTTCTAGTCTCTCTGGACCCAATAGTTGATGACAAAGATTGCTGGTTAACTCCTAAGTCAGAACTTGGAGATGAAGCAATCTGGGTGGAGACAAGATGCATAGAAAATTCCCTAGGGTCTCAAGTTTTATCACTCGTCTGATCCATGTTTGTATTTATAGGTTTGGAATTCCATTATTAAAGCATATATTTTAACTCAGAATCTGGGGCGATAACTGTGTGATCTCTGTAAACTGGTTTTACCTTCATGTCTGGACATCTACTGCATGGGCTTAGTTCTGTCTTTGTCCATCGGAACACTGGGGCACATTATAAGGTGGTGGGATCCAGCCTTATGGTTGAAAGGGTGCAATTATGGGAAAAGGAGACGGAAAAGTGGCGCACAGGAGACTGATCTCCCATAATTGGAGAAGAATCTTGAGTTTATTCAACAATGGGGTTTGCAAACCTTGTGTTAATACATACATAGTAGAATGGGCAATGTGTGAATCTTGCATATCCTGAGCTCTCAAGGGGAACACTTTAGGAGAAGTACCAGGTGTGCAGAAGACCAAAGGTGTAAATCTCTCCATAAGAGCAAAGGACAGGGCTGAACCCCAGTGGCGTAGTGGTTGAGTGCAGGACTGCGACCCACTGGGTTGGAGGTTCAAATCCAGCAGCACTCTCCAGGAGCAAAGCTGGGCCTCCCACTCCCACCACCAGGTGGCAGTGATGCCAAATAAAGAGTAAAGGACAAAGGAAGCAGGTGTTCTTAATGAAAAAGCATCCCTTATTGAATATGTGAGGAGCCAGGTGCTTGTAGGAGACTGCTTTATATTAATATTTTAAGACGGGACACTTGTGGAGTAAATGTCCTTCCTGGAATATGTGCATTTGAGTGCTGTCCATTGTCTTTGGGCCCATGTAGGTATGCCGGGACACTGGTGCTGGTTTGCCAAGCCCTGTGGTCATGAGTGTAGAGAGTGGTCCATGTACACTTTCTTTCAGGTCCTCAGTTTCCCACATTAAGTTGTTCTTAATCCTTTCAAACATTTGTTGTAAAGGATAATGTAATGGAGTAGGTGGCATAGTGGTTGAGTGTGGGACTGTGGCCCACTGGGTTAGAGGTTCAAATCCAGCAGCAGCTCTCCAGGAGCAAGGCTGGGCCTCCCACTCCCACTAGAAGGCAATGATGCCCAAAAATCAAAAGAAAAAAACAACAAAAAAACCTGTTTCTTTTATGCACATATTTGCTTATGAATTTGTTTCTCTAGTCTACCTGAACTAACACACCATGCGAGTTTATGACTGAAAATGAATGCTTCAGGACAAAGCAAAAAATGAAAACCTGACCAGAAAATGGCCACAGAAGCAAAAGAGGAGCCCTGGAACTGAAGAAAGAAGAGAGTGTGAGCCCTGAGGGGGAGCGATCTGACCTGAAAGAGAGCACTTGAAGGAGAGAGCTGGGTGCCCTCAGTTGCTGCTATTTGGGGATTGAAGATTATGATTGAGGGTATTGGACCACCTTAGTGTCTGAGTTCAGGTGGATGTGCGATGTAATGTTGTCGGTGCCTGGTGGCTGTGCCCAGGTTGACCTTCACCTGTGTCTAGGTGACCTTGGTCTGAGCATCCCCAACTTTGGATCATCCCCACAGGTGTCTAATGTGTGCCTGATTTCTTTCCACCCCCTTTATTGTGGCATGGCCATCCAATTTTTGTTTAGCATAGGCATTTGGTGGAGACAATCCCCTCCATCCCTAATCTTCTTACCTTTCAAAAGTAGAGAGTACCAGAAAGATGGACCACGAGGCGATTGTACGAATAGAACAAAGGACTACTTCATGATTTAAAATCAAGAAAGATGTGTAGCAGGTGTGTGTACTCTCCCCATATTTATTCAGTCTGCACGCTGAACAAATCATCAGGGAAGCAGTACCATACGGAGAGGAATGTGGCATCAGGATGGGAGGGAGGCTTCGTTACAACCTGTGACATGTGGCTCACACAACTTGGCTTGCTGAAAGTCAGGAGGACCAGAAGTACTTGCTGATGAAGAGCAGGGAAAGCAGCCTTTGTGCTGGATGACAGCTCAATGGAAAGAAGGCTAACGTTCTCACAACTGGACTGGCAGGCAACATCCTGACAAACTGGGAAAAGATCGACGTTGTCAAGGGTTTAATCTTGCTTGGCTCCACAATCAACGCTTATAGAGGCAGCAGTCATTGTATAAATCTGCTGCACAGAACCTCTTTGTTTTTTAATGTTTAGAACAGTTTTTTGGAGCACGTCATCCATATAGCGTATAAATCAATAGTTCAACGACACCAAGAAGAGTTGTACAATCATCACCACAATCAATTTTGGGACATTTTCTTCTCTCTTGAACTCACGGTTACTAGTCCCCTATCCCCCTAACTTCCCTTGTCATACCTGCAAGACACCCTTAACCCAGCTACTGTCTCTTTAGATTTACCTGACTTGGATTTCATACAAACACACAAACAACAACAACAAATAACAATAACAGAATAAATCAGAAAAACTTGAATAGAAAATAAAGTAGAACAAATTAAAAATGACTCAAAAGGGCCATCAAATGGTAAGGTGTTAAATTTTAGCATTACTGCTTGTGTGATAATCCATGTTGAAAATAAACGGTGTTACTTTAAAGACTCAGGTGTGCCTGACCCATACCATGGGATTAAAATTTTTTAAAAATAACAGTCTTATTGACATACATCTATTCAGTACTTCAATTGTTCAGTCATATCAAGGAGAAATGTGAAATCATTACCATATCAATTTTTGAAACACCCCCCCATGATGGTTAAATCATCTTTAAAAGGATTTGTGCAATCACAGTCAGTTCTAGTGTTCCCTACACCATCTGGCCTTCATCTTTAATTCCTAAAAGCCCCTTTCCCTCCCTCTCACCCCCCTTCCCCTATCAACCCTTACATCAGTTATTATCACTATGCATCCACTCCTCCTGGGCTTCACACACTGGGAAACTCAACAGAAATAATAGCAAATAAAATAAAAATAAGGATAAAATAATAATAATAATAATAATAATAATAATAATAATAATAATAATAATAATATAAAGACCAAGATGCAAATAATGAGTAAGGAAGGAAAGACCCCCTCCCATCAACATTCCAAAATTCAGGGAAGAAATTTATGTCATGGGGTAAGTAAGCGATACTTGCAACAAGAACCCATTCAAGTCCGGTGGATAGGGAGATTATCTGGCCAAGTATCATGTTCAATTCAGCATATTCAAGTTGACAATGGTCTCGGCCTGATGGTACGACTGTTTGAGACTCTTCCCGGTGGCTAGAGTGGATCTGCCAGAGGCTCAGTCTGACTAGATGCTCTGCAGATGAATTTTGGGCTCCCACTGACCTCCGTCGTCTTTTAAAAACTGGTTATTAGCAGGCCATGGCATTTTCAGTCACCTCATATGCTTATGAGAGTTGGATATGGAATATGGAAGACTGAAGAGTTGACACACTTGACTTACTGTGCTGGCAAAAAATATTGAAAGGACCATGGACTGTCAAAAGAATACTAGGTTTGTCTTGGACGAAGTATAGGCAGAATGGTCTTAGAGGCAAGGATGGTGAGACTTTGCCTCAGTTCCTTTGACATGCTACCAGGAGAGACCAGCCCCTGCGGATGGACATCATATTTGCTAAAGTAGACGGTCATTGAAAAGGAGGAAGGCCTTCAACAAGATGGATTGATAAAGTAGCCACAACAACAGGCTCAAACATAAAGGCAAGACAAATTCTTTGACAACTTCAACCTTTTCTCCATTTATCATGATGTTACCTATTGGTCCAGTCGTGACAATTTTGGTCTTCTTTTCAAAATTAGTATAAAAATTAAACTTTTTTTTTTTACATTTTAAAATGAGTTTATTACAGAATGTTTGTAGGAAGTCAACAACGTCTGATTTGTCATTAAAAAAAGTTCAGTTTTCCATGCTGTATAATAAAGGTAAGAGGTTACAGTTATAAGCTTCTTTCTAGGGGAGTGCTGTGCTAGTGTAGCATAGGGTAGTCATGTCTGCACTGCTAGAATAAATTAAAAAAAGTCTCTTCCATGCTTCTCCTCAAAAAGCGATCAACAACAGAAGATGGCAAGACAAAGCCTTTTTTCTTTCTTCATTCTGTAGTGTTGGAGCTGGTATTTTTACCATCACTTGATTCTATTTGGTTTCTTTCCAAGGGTCCTGGAGGAGTTCTCACATCCATCAGTTGAAATTTAACTTTCATTTTTATTTTCCTGAACATTCTGGTTTATATTATTAACTCCTCCAAATGTTGAGAGACATAGACAGATTTTGCTCCTCAGTTTAAACCACAGTACATGTTTTCTTGTAGAATCAATCCATTGGCATAAATTTAAGCAATCCAGCCATTTACTGACCAAATGGCAGAACATTTCCCACCACTTCCGTGGAGTCATGACATTCTTTTTCTGTCTCTTTTTCTTCTTTTACCTATGCCTTTTGATTTGTCTGTAACTTCACAAAATTCTCCATGCTCAAAGGAAGCCACAGCTTTATCATAGGCTTTGATGAACGTTGTATCATTCCAAATGTCAGAGGTGTCATTCTGGTTCATTCCTCGCCTGGACAGCACCGTGTCTTCCCGCTGGGGGATGTCTCCACTGCCACCCACTGCCACTGCAGGCATCCTGGCATGAGGCTTGGTCTCTTATGAATTGATTTTGGTCCCCTTTCCATTGAGTTGTAATCTACACCAAAGGCTGTACTACTTGATTTTCATCAGCAAGTGCTCCTTTCTTGGAAGAAGCAAGCTTAGGTCATCTGCATATCACTGGTTATTTGTAAGCTTATTTCTAATCCTGATGTCATATCCTTCTTCATCTAGTCCAGTTTCTCTGAGTAAATACGGTGTGAGGATTTAACCCTGACATACAATTCCTGATGCTACGCCATGCGGTATTCCCTTGTTCTGTTGCATAACCCCCTCTTGTTCCATGAACGTGAGCAGATTCCATGTGAGCCCAATGAGGTGCGCTGGAATTCCCATTCCTCTCAAGGTATTCACAGGTTTTTTATGACCCACACAGTTGAATGCCTCTGCATAGTCAATAAAATACAAGTAGATATCTCCCTGGTATTGTCTGCTTTCAGCCAAGTTCCATCTGACATCGGCAATGACATCCCGTGTTCCACATCTTCTTTTGAACCCAGCTTGGACCTCTGGGAGCTCCCTGTGAATGTACTGCTGTAACAGTTGTTGGATGATTGTCAGCAAAAATTTATTTGCATGTGACATGAATGACAGCGTTCTATAATTTTTGCATTCTGTTGGGTCACCTTTCTTTGGAATGAGACACAGATAATGAATCTCTTCCGGTCAGTTGCTTAAGTTAAAAAATGTTCCCCATTCCTGATTTAGATAGTAAATTGTGAAGTCACGCCACAATGAACCATATTAACGAAGTTTGCCTTCTACCCTTGAACTAAGTGGAGTGGTTTGCAATGTGGAATGATCCCTTTCCCTCGGTGTGATGGGAGGAATCAGAGAAGGGACCCTCTGAGGCAGGGAGAACAATATCAAGTGGGTAACAGTCAGCAAGAGGTGAGACCCTGAAAGATGGCAGCTGTGGAGAGTCAGGAATATCACAAGGGATGCGAAGGATGTGGAGTGAAGAACGTGGAGTGAAGAACACGTAGATTGATAGTATCAGTGGGGATGAGGGAGCAGGATACCCAGCTTGGATCCATCAATTGAGAGAGGCAACATAGACTGGAGAGAAGTATATGGTGTGCTTGTTTGCTTGTGAGTCAGGCTGTGGAGGGGGCAGATGCAGCAGTACTGTTGAGTGTGAAGCTGCATAAGATCCAGAAAGTCAGAGGGCAGTGATGCTCCCCCTCCCCCCAAAAAAGATCCAGAAAGAAGATGCAAACAGTTGGACTCTTATAGGTATATAGTCCAGGTGTCGTTTGGTGTATATGAGTTCAGAACACCAGTATCATATTTAATTATAGATAGGAGAGTAGATATAATTGTCCAGAGAGTGTGGAATGATAAGGAAGAAGTCTAAGAATAAAACCCAGGAGGACATGAATATATATATGCACATGTATTTATTTATATATAATATATATAATATAATGCATTGTATATATTATATATTATATATATTGGAGAAAAAGACAAGATTAATCAGTCAAGGATACAAAGAACAAGGAAAGACTAGTGTTTAAGAAGCCAAGAGAAAAAGCAAACAAAAATTTGATCAACAGTTACCAGGAATGAAGGAGGAAGAGTTTTTGCTGAGGGGGCATTGAGTTTATGCCGATGGTGGTGCGATAATTTGGAAAAGGATATCAATAATGATTGTACAAAATGAATAATCCAGGTGCTGTGATATGGAGTTAGCTTACATTGGCCCAACATCCCTTTCTCAACAGGGCTTTAGAAAATTAGTACCGAGACATTCTTCACAGAGCCGCCTGGTCTCCTGCTTCCACAGTGCTTGAACGGAACTGGCGCTCGCCAGCCTCCTCAGCCAACTGGGTCACCCAGCCCATCTCCATCAACACCTCTCAGCCATACTCTCAACGCCCCCAGACCACCCCCGCCGCCAGGACGACCGTGTCTCCCTCGCAGGTGCGCCAGAATGACAACCATGACCCGGAGATCGCCATTCACCGCCAGCTCCACCTGGAGCTCTGCGCCTCCTACGTCCACCTGTCCATGTCGTATGACTTCCACCGGGATAAGGTGGCACTGAAGAATTTTTCCAAATACTTCCTGCACCTGTCTCACAAGGAGGGGGATCACTCAGAGACACTGATGACACTGCAGAACCAGCGAGGGGCAGATCTTCCTCCAGGAGATCAAGAATCCAGAATGTGATGACCCAGAGAGCGGGCTGAACGCCATGGAGTGCGCTCTGCATTGGAGAAGAGCGTCCACCGCTCACTGCTGGAGCTGCACAAACAGGTCCCAGACAAGGACCACCCCCATCTCTGTGACTTCATCGAGACCCTTTACCTTTATGAGCAGGTGAAAGTCATCAAGGAGCTTGGCGGCTGTGTCACCAACCTGCGCAAGATGGGGGCCCTAATTCCAGCCTGGCTGTGTATCTCTCTGACAAGCACACCCTGAGAGACAGTGACTGAGAATGCTAAGCGGCAGCCTGGTCTTGCCCAAGTCACCAAGGCTGCACATGCCTGTGGGGTGGACCTGACCCTTTTCTAGAAATCGTACCCAAGCATCCATTTCTGTTCTTCCATTTGTACCATTCCTTCGGATAAAGTCTATAAAGTCCTTTGACACCCAGCTGTTGTCTCAGATCTTGGCAGAGAGCTTCCCGGCCCAGGAGGTCGAATTTTTTTACGCACCCCAGTTCCCACGGCAACATCCTACCTAATAAAACGGAGCGTGCGCAGAAAAAAAATTAGTACCAAGGGATAATCAAAGACAATATTAATAGATAATCATTATTCTCCAGGGGGATGACTGATAAGTTTTACCACAATAAATTAACAAGGGGGCTGAGCCCCGGTGGCGTAGTGCTTGTGTGCGGGACTGCGGCCCACTGGGACGGAGGTTCAATTCCAGCTCACAGGGTCAAAGGCTGGGCCTCCTACTCCCACCACCTGAGGACAGTGAAGCCTAAAAAAAAAAAAAAAATTAACAAGGAAGTTTAGAAAGGGAGTCAAAGTCAGATAAAAACAAACAAACAAAAAACAACAATGAACAAAAAATATTGTGGCAGGCATGTAATCTGGTGTCAATTTGAGGATTGAGTGTAGGGGTGGAGTCTATCCTATCAATCTGGAGACAGCCAATGAGACCTCTGTGTGGGCGTGGCCTTCTCCTCTGACAATTCTGCGAAATCCGGCTGTATATCCCCCTTGGAGGTGTGAGCCTACTCAGGCCCTTGGAGATGCTCTACTGACAGGACCTGATAGATCCACAGCCCTGGAAACTGGAGCAGCCATGGGGAGACCCCTGCCAACGCTGAGATGCTTCTACTGCAACTGGATCCACACGACTCTGCACTCTTCTGGCCAGTGATTGTCCTGGTGTCAGTGGTGTGCTTCATGCGTTTGAAGAGGATTATGGATTGGCATCAGACATGTGGGCTGATATCAAACTTATGTCCTTGAACTGAACCGGGCTGGGATGTTTTCTCAATGTTCAGTTGCTCTTGTATATAAACCTCTCCCTTATATGCAAATGTGTGTTTATGACTTTTGTTTCTTTAGTCTACGTGCACGAAAACGAATATATGGATGCAGGAATGGGTTTTGCATTCGCACTAAATTCTAGCTTCAAAGTAAGAACAACAAGTTCTCACATGACGGTCCTGTTCAATACTCGCCTTCAGGAAAGAAGCACAGAAGATATGGTAAAATGTGGTGAAGAAATTAATTGGTGCCTGGCTGTCAGATGAAATAGTGTCTGGGGGTCTTAAAGGCTTGTCTCCAAACATGCAGCCATCTAAGTGAGATGTCAACCAAGTCCACATGAAAGAAGCACACCCTCATGAGTCATTGAAGGACTATAAATCATATAATTTGAAGTAGAAGGAGGGATTAGTATCAGAGCCTAAATTGTGAGAATCCAGTTTGCAGATGACTATGGAAGACAGTAGTCACCCAAGACACATTTGTGGAAGCGATACAGGAAATCCACCTCTGATGATCTCTCTCCGTCCATAAGAGAGGAAAGGGAGGAAAGGGGTTACTAAGCAGAGTGCCTTAGAGAGATCAACGGGACAGATCTGATTTGAACGAATAGTTACAACTTTTTCACTTGACACCCCACCCTCCACCCCAATGCACACTGGACTTCATCTGGTTTTCAACATTTTCTGCATTTTTGTTTTGTTTTGTGCTTGTTCATATTAAGGTTTATCTCAGAGGTGTTATGCCATTAGGGGTCATCCTCTTGAATGTGGGTTAAAGGGACGGCAAGTAGAAAACATTGTGTGTGTGTGTGTGTGTGTGTGTGTGTGTGCAGTGGTGGTAGGGACGGCAAGTAGAAAACATTGTGTGTGCGTGTGTGTGTGTGCAGTGGTGGTAGAGGGTAGTGGGGGTAAAGGGAACTGATGTCAAGGAGTCCAGGAAGTAAAAGAATGTTTGGGACCTGCTTGTGGTAGCGATTGTACAACACTGCTTGATGTGATTGAGCTATGGCACATGATATATATGAACTCCCAATTAAAATAAACTTTGTAACAGTATAACTTTGTAACAATAAACTTTGTAACAGACTGTATAACACAGATAGGATAATCAATAGCACCGAATTATGCATATGGAATTGGAGAATGTTTTGTTATGTATATCGTTTCTATAATTAAAAATACACACACATAGCAATGAGTACAAGGAACAAGAAACTGTTCTAAATTTGATTGTGGTAACGATTGTACAACTCTTCTTGCTAGAATTCAACTATTGAATTGTACAATATGTATGTGGCAGTCATGTGCTTATGTTAATTTTATAATTGAAATATAGGAGTGGAGTCTGGCCTGTTAATCTGGAGATAGCATTGAGTAGCTGATGAGGCCTCTATGTGGGCATGGCTTTCACCTGAGACTCCTGGGAAATCTCATGATATTTCCCTTGTGAAGATGAGAAGCTATCTTCTCCAGTTGTTGGGAGTTAGTTAGAGAGATGATTAACCACAGGCAACACAGAATGGCGGTGGCTGGGAGGCTGGAGTAGCGGGTGGAGAGACCACACGGCTTTGCCCTGATGAAGACAGACCTCTGAAGCTGGAGTGGCATGCTGTTGATGGACCTGAGCCCTGGAAGCGAGGAGCCATGGGGAGACCCCTGCCAGCACCAGAATTCTGCACCTACTGACCTGTGACTTCCTAAGTCGGAAGCAGACTTTATAGACTGTTTTCGGGCATATGGGTTATTATTGGACTTATAACCTTGCACTGGACTGGATTGGGATGCCTTCTTAGAGTCACATTTCTTTTGTATATAAACCCTTTCCTTATACCTACATGCGTGTCTCTGAAATTTGTTCCTCTAGTCTATCCGGACTAACACTATGTAGATGAAGTGCCGATAAAACCGTTTTAAGAAAAGAAGCCAGGAGACAGGTGAGGTTTTAAAAAATCATGATAAAGCATAACAACTGCACAGAAAAATAAAATGACCGTGCAATGTATTTGTCAAAATTAGGTTTGCAAATTGAATACTAACTGGTGCTTTCAATGAGTAGCCAGTCATATGGCAGATGGACCAGACCTAGTGGCTCACCCAACATAAGGTCAGACAGCATCACATGCACTGTTCTTTATGGTTGGGTCCACACTGCTCTTTTTCTTTGGGAGGATTTAAAATAGCCCAATATTGGCACAATAAGGAAAATCAAAATCAGTATAATATGAAAACCAACATCAGAAGAATATAATGAATTTATTTTTCTATGCATATAAATTTACGCAGTCTTTTAGAAGGCTGAGTTGATCTTGGAGGGAATCACAGTCCTGCCTCCTGCAGGGTCTTCAGCCAATCACATAAAATTTCTCCGAAGCTGGGAGTGATGGGACGTGAGAATGATCATGATGTTTGCCTCATTGTTGTAATTATGAAAATGGAGAAAGGGTTTTATCAACCACCTGTTACATAATAACTTTTCAACACATTGTTAGCTTTTTTTGTAGACAAGAAAAGTAGTTTTACCAATCAGTGAAGAAAGAGAACTTCATTAAAAATGAACTGGGAGGTTTCACTAAATACTTGAAAAAATGAAAATAGTGCCATCAGCATGAGTTATATAGATGTAGAACCTAAATATGAGAAGGAAATATACTGAGCATTAAGTAATGAGAAGTGGAAGAAGTCATAAATGCTTGCTAGTTGTGACTACATAAAATTTCATGATTTTATGTATCAAAAAGCCCTTTCACAAAACTAACACTCGAAGTATAAACTAAGAGAATCTATTTGAGGCAGGTATAAAAAGATTATGACATATAAGGTGTATGAAACATACAACTTTCTTTAATTCTTTAATGTTGCCTCCCCCCACTACCATGATCCCAATTCTACCTTACAAAATGGTTAGACCAGAGTATGTATCCTGGTACAGATAAGGGCTGGAAACGCAGGGAATCCAGGACAGACAAATCCCTCAGGACCAATCCTGAGAGTAGTCATACCAAGAGGGGAAGGTGAAAGGTGGGGGAGAAAGTGGGAACTGATCACAAGATCTACATCTGACCCCCTCCCTGGGGGATGGACAATAGAAAAGTGGGTAAGGGGAGACATCGGTCAGTGTAAGATATGACAAAATACTAACAATTTATAAATTATCAAGGGTTCATGAGGGGGAAAAAGTGATACTAAGGGTTCAAGTAGAAAGATAATGTTTTGAGAATGATGATGGCAACAAATCTACAAATATGCTTGACACACTGGATGGATGGATGGCTCGTGATAGGAGTCGTACAAGTCCCCAATAAAATTATTTAAAAAAAAGAAAAAGAAAGTAAAGTAGGTGCTCATTCAAACCTGCATCTTATTACTCAGCAATTCCTTTCAAATTCAGCAGAGGGTGCCATAGTTTTATGAAACACAAATAAAATGATGGTCATGTGTGCAAAAGCCACTTCAAACCCTTCGGGTGACGTGCTTAAAAAGTTCTACCACATAAAGAATGAAACAATTAAAATGCCAGAATATCTTGACATAAAAGATTATGATACGCTCCATAAATATTACTTAGCCATTTATTACTAACACAGTGTTTTTCAACCTCATACTTAATTAAAAACAATTTAAGAAAAAATTGGCTAGAAGATATGATGGACAACTTAAAGAGTAAGCTTCCCGGGTGT
Organism: Nesogale talazaci; assembly: GCA_004026705.1. Classification (NCBI taxonomy): domain Eukaryota; kingdom Metazoa; phylum Chordata; class Mammalia; order Afrosoricida; family Tenrecidae; genus Nesogale; species Nesogale talazaci. The sequence goes on from PVJH01031304.1 coordinate 23,162, forward strand.
TCAAGAATCTATCTCACTATCGCACAAAAGAAAATTCCATGGCAATCATTTTTCTCAGAGCCCCTTTCATGTCCTTGTTCCTGAGGCTGTAGATGAAGGGGTTCAGCATGGGGTTCACCACCGTGTACATCACAGTGGGTGTGATGTCTGTCTCAGCTGAGTGGGAGGAGGAAGGGTTGAAATACACAGCGATGATGGTGCCATAAAAGAGGGACACCACAGCCAGGTGGGAGCCACAGGTGGAGAAGGCTTTCCACTTTCCTTTCGCAGATGGAACTCGCATGACAGCACAGGCAATACAAATGTAGGAAACCAGGACAAAAACAAAAGGCATGATCATGATCAGACCCCCCTCAATAAGAACCATCATCTGATTGAGGTGTGTGTCAGAGCAGGAAAGTATTAGGAGACTCACGTCACAGAAGAAGTGGGGGATCCTGTTGTCTGCACAGAATGAAAGTGGAACCATCAGGAGGGTGTGCAACAGAGCATTCAGAATGGAAATGACCCACGTTCCAATCACCAGTAGGGCACAGAGCTGAGGGGTCATCTTCGTTGTGTAGTGTAAGGGGTGGCACACGGCAACATAGCGATCATAGGCCATCACAGCCAGGAGGAAATTGTCCATGTCGGCAAAGACAATGAGAAAATACAGCTGTGTGAGACACCCGGGGAAGGAGATGGTCTGACTCCCAAGGATGTGGTTGACCAGCATCTTGGGGACGGTGGTGGAGGAGAAGCAGACGTCCACGAAGGACAG
>PVJH01031305.1:0-23875 GCA_004026705.1 Nesogale talazaci
GGCCACCCGATAAGGAATGTCTGTCCCCACCCACCCACCCCCTTGCATGCCCCAGAAGAGTGTGCCTTCTTCCAGGGTCCATTTTATTTAAAACCAAACCTCTCTGCAGGTCGCCCCCTTTGCTCGGGAAGAGCAGCTGTCCTTCCAGACTATGCGAGCCAAGTGTGGCCAGTGTGTGTGTATGTGTGGTTAGAGCAAGCGCCCGGCACAGCCGCCCAGAGGACTGCGACGGCAGCCAGGACCCGCTCGGCAGCTCCAGGATGGCAGCCGGGACCGTGTGGATGTGCTTCTGCTCGGGCCCGCTGAGGACAAGAGCCAGCACCTTCACCACTGGGCTTCCCTCGCAGCAGCCCCGGGGTACCTACCTCCGGGAAGGTCTCAGGGCACAGCCGGTGTCCTGGCCTCGAACCTGGCTCCACAAAGAGGGTCGCTGCAGGTTTGGGAGCTTTCAGTCATCGCCTCCACCCTCGGGGAGGCCCAGATGTGTGTCCGTCAGCATCATCTTGGACAGGGGGTCATTCACCCATAAAACTAAGAGACCCCTCACCCGCAAGGACGGCCCGCCTGGGGGCTTTAGAAGCAAGTGCACCTGAAACTCTTCCAGAGGAGAAGTCCCACCTGTGCTCTGCGTGGGAAGGAGAGCTGGTCCTCAGGAACGGCCACTCTGCAGTCTTTGGACCCAATTTTCTGTCTGTCTGTGTCCTCGGGGGAGATCATTTTGTGAGCATGTGATAGTGGTGGTTCAGTGCTCATGTGATGGAAGCTGCCTGGTGGGGAGGGACGGACAAAAAGACCAGGTGGAATCTGCCAGGCCGTGGGCCACCTTTGTATGCCCTAGACTCTCCTGTCGCTCTCTGCCTGCAGGCAGAGCTGAACTGGATCTTCAGAAACAGCCCAGCAGTGTCCATGACCTGGGCCTGTGAGATGGGCTCTCAAGGATATAAAGTTCTACTTCATGAAAATATTGTATGTGGCTGCGGTCGTTTGATTCATGTGTTTAGAAACAGTGCGATGAGAAAATGATGACAGAGAGAGAAAAAGGGGCAAAACCCTTGGTTTTATGGAGTCTGTCAGTATTATCAAGAACAAGAACCCCATTATCATTAAAACCCCAGCCCGTTCTGTAGTTGGTCCCCATGCACCTGTACCTCTGAGACATGCCTGTGTTCTAGCTACTTCTCCGTTAATGACTATGGGTCAGTCTTCATCCCACCGCTGTCTCCCGTTTGTCTTCATTGCACATGACTCCAGCTCCCCAACTACCATCCGGCCTCAACGGCACACATACTTTGTGTGGAATCGCTCATTTACTGACAAGCCAACTTCTATTGCATCACAGCTCTTAGTGAGCAAGGCGCATTTGCTCGCATGGCTAGTATTGTGTGGCTACTATTGCTTATTCTGGGACACTGAGACATAAGTTAGTAAGGTGGCATCCTTGCCTGCTTACAGCTTGACCTTGCCGCCGTGTATCATGACATTGTTCTCATTGGGGGATCCCCGAAGGTGGTACTTTGGGTCTTTTTTTCCCACTACCTGCCTTCCTGGGACCCTAAACAATGGATTTTATTTCCCATTTGTTTTTGTTTGTTTCCATGGCTAGATTGGTTTCCTTCTCCTATAACATAGTAGGTTGAATCTGTTCAGTCTTGTCATTCATACCACGATTCTTTTTATTCGGCTCAGTTCACCCCAGTGCCTGCTTGCTGAGGTAACAGTTTGCAGGGCACGCTACCAAGCTTGAAAAAATGATTGAACCGCCATATGCTTGCTGCTGGAAGAGAGCTGGATGGTCATTCTGTGGCCAACTCTATTTTCTGCCCTTGGTTGTGTAAATTTTTGAAGACAGATGTAGATTGATTTAATTCAGGGCGCCTTGTTTTCTGTGAAGCTTGCCCATGTAAAAAGGCTGTAGGAGACCCCCACCCCTAACCTTTGATCAAGGGGCCCTTGCACCACCTGTGCAGACTTTAGGGCTCTGAGGTGAAAAACTCCCTGCCCAAAGACAAAAAGACACCTTACAAGATTGGAGAAGGGGGACCACGCACAGACCTTGACTGCACTGTCTCAACTCCATCCAGTGGACTTTCAGCACTTGAGGTTCTCAAACACTTATAACCAAAGGAGAAACTGGCAGCTCAGACTTGGGCACTTCATTCTGAAAGCCAGCTAGGGCTTATGAGAAATGAGTGATATTGTGAAGCTTGGAGATGTGTGTGTACAATAGTTGGGGAAGGGGAAACACAGGATCCTACAGCACTAGAGGGCCTATTTTTGCATGTGTGGTGAAGTGAGCCTTGAGACAGGAAATCGAATTGACTGTGCTGTAAATGTCTGTTTATGGTGTTTTACTGTAACTGACCTAAACTGTAGTAGTTAAATGATATACATGTATTGAATAAACTGTTGGAATTTCCATCTTGCTTGGAATTTGCATTCATGTTGAAGTAGGATGAAAAATACCGAAGCCAGCCCGGGATAGCTACCTCCTGCCCCGATGATCCCTGGGGAAGACCCCCACTGAGTCTTCCCGTGCCAATGGAACACAAGTCATTGCTGCAACCTTGTCCCTGTGGCCCTCAGACACAGTCTCAAAAATTCAATTCCCCAACTAGTTAAGGACACCGTAGGATTGTGATTCAGGGAAGTCACGGCTGCATTGTGTGACTTTCAGATGTCCACCTTAAGAGACCGTCTCTCAACTAGTCTCAAGCCCTTTGGTCTATGAGAGACCTCCAGGCTGAAGGGCAGATCTTTCAAAGAATCCAATTAAAATGATGGATCTTCTCATCCGAAAACTGTCACAGCATTTTGTGCATAAATTTTCAAAGATGGTCGTGGATACCTTTCCGATGATCCATGGAGCCCAGGCCAATGACCTTCACTCTAGGACCCAGATTGTTCCTGAACTACCTAGGAATGTTCTTCACGCCTAGCCTGTCCATGAAGCCTTTCCCCAGGCATCCAATTCTCATTCGCCTTTTCCCCTTAACAAGTAGGTATGACTCATATGATTTTTTTTTTTTTTGTAGCCCAATACCCTGAGGTGCTCCCGTGGTAGAAATACTAAGACACGGTTTTTGTTTTCATTTTAAAACCTCATTTAAAAAAAAAACAAATCCTCATTTTTCCAAAGTCTGCTTTTTTTTTTTTAAAGGTGTGTGCTAATTTAGTTTCATCTTCAATGTTTGTGGTTGGGCTGGCTCATTTGCAGATGTCTCTGGAGTCGAGGGATCTGAAAAAGATTATTTTTATGTCGTATAAGCATTCCCAGCACTATAGACCCTTTCTCATTTTCAATTTACTCTTGAGATGGGGAAATACAGTTCTTCTGCCTTGACACGCATCAAGACAGCTGGTATTGCTTACGAGGGAGACCCCAGTGACCTCCAGGGTATGGGCAGGCCAGGGCCAGCCACGAGAGGAGTAGGGGCCAGTAGAGGGCAGAGGGGAGACTCTAGTTGGGCTCATGAGTCTGGTCCTAGAAAATGACACTTAGCTCCAGCCACATTATGAATATCTTTGGATCCCGTCTTGGAGTAGCGGAAACCACACAACCACAGCCCCCACAAGAACCAGGGTTCCTATCTTTCAAACCAGGTTCTTCACATTCTTGAGTCCTGGAGAAATACCTTCTAACGGTGGCTGCTTTGTGGAGGCTGGCAGTTTGGGGCTATTTTACCTCTTTCAAACAGACTTGACCTTTTGAATCCTGTACCTTTCTATCCCTCCCCCGTCACACACATAGACCCATACCCCCGGTGGGGCCCACAACAGGCAGGGGGTTGTTAGCTTTCTGTGGAGGACTGAACACCAGTTGTGGATATTGGCATGGTTCTTTGAGGAGTTTGTCTCACCCAGGTCACCATCCCTTATTGCCTTGAGCTCGGGTAGGTAGGTGGAGAGTGATTTGCTTTGAGAGAAAGCGCACATCCTCGGGAACCGTGGGAGGTCCCTGCGGCAGCTTTGGGTACATGTTGCACGTGGGGATCGCTGTCAGTGAGAGCGATGCTGCTCCAGCTTGGGCTCCGTGCCTTTTATTCAGGTCCCAGGAGTCGCTGCACTGCACTCTGCCTAACCAGGGTGCTGCCTCTGGGCCCTCTGCACAGACTGCTTTTTCTCAGCTCGGGCCAGTTTCCTGTCTGTCATGGGAATCCTGAAAAAGGAAAGTGAAGTGGGGAGAATTGGAGAAGCTTGTGTTCGCATGCGTGTGTCTACTTATGGAAGGCTTCCTGGCTGCTGGATTGATTTTTTGTTTTTTTGTTTTTTAAGGACACCGCCAGCAGGCGGAGGCGTGATCCCAGAGGGGCAGAGGGGGACACGACCATTGCTCCGCACATGGGCTTGTGGGCAAATGGAAAATGACATCTTCCAAAGAATGAATCTTTCTCTGCTCTGCCGCCCTTATGGCAGCCTTGCCTGAGCTGATTTGTTTTTGTGCCCAGGCAGTACTTTGTGAGAACAACTAATTTCAAATCCGGAGTAATTGGGCTCAAACATCGTCTACTGTCTTACTGACACTTGTACAGACTTTACCCCTCCCCGGCTCCCTGCGGAGACGGGCCTGCTGGTAGCTTGCCTCAGCGTGGTTTTGGTTGTCCTTTTTCCTCCCCACACAGAAGACCCCGCTGGGTTGCTGAGAGCCCTGCCAGCACACATAGCACGGGTTGGATTGTCCAGAAAGGACCGCCAGCAGCACTCTTGTGCAGGGAGGGATTTGCCATCGGGAGCTTCTCCCATCTCATTGGCAACCTTGTGGGAGGTACAGGCTCAGGAGGGGCTAAGACTGCCACCCACTTTCCCACTCCTCCCGCTTCCAGAGGCAGAGCAAGGAAGAACAGGAGGGTGGCCCTCCCCGTCCTTGCCTTAGCCATCCGGGTTCCTCATGGCAGTGGCCTCTGTGGTCGTGGCCCAGTGGTGGAGCGTGGCTTGAGTGAGTGCTGAGCTCTGTTTCCCCCTGTGTCGTCTTGCTTATCTCCCCAGTGGAGAACCAGAGTGGCTGAAGTGCTCAGACTTCCCTCTGCTTATTCCTTTTCTGTAAAACGTTCCCAGGCACAGCCCCTTACAGAAGGGTCGAGGGGAGGAGACGAGCCAGCTAGGGTGCAGCATAACAAAGATGAAACATACAACTTTTCTCTAGTTCTTTAATGCTTCCTCCCCCTATCATGATCCCAATTCTAGCTTACGAATACGGCTAGAACAGAGTGTGTACACTGGTGCAGATAGGAAGCGGAAACATAGGGGATCCAGGAAAGATGATTCTTTCAGGACCAGTGATCCTGGCAGGGTGGAGAGAAGGTGGGGTAGAAAGGGGGAACCAATTATTAGGATTGCGTAGAACCTCTGCCCAGGGGTTCAGGTAACAGGGAAGGGGATGAAGGGAGACACTGGGCAGTGTAAGATATTGTAAAATAATAATTTATAAATTATCAAGGGTTCATGAGGGAAGGGAGAGTGGGGAGGGAGGGGAAAAATGAGCTGATCCCAAGGGCTTAAGTAGAAAGCAAATGTTTTGAGAACGATGAGGGCAACAAATGTACAAATATGCGTGACATACAAAGGATGGATGTATGGATTGTGGTAAGAGCTGTATGCAGCCCCAATAAAATGATTTTTTAAAAAAAAATCCAAAACGTTCCCAAGTGATTTGAGCATATGCCAGCAATACAGCCTGCTGGCGATGTCAGAGACGAACCTGGAGAACCGGTCTGTGAGGGAAGACAACGCTGGCTCTGGGCTGGGGAGAGCTCTCTGGGCCTCACCCCGATCTTCAGAAGCATATCCTGGTGCGATGGCAGAGGATTTGCCAGTGTTTATGAGAAGTGCCCACCTGAGTTAAAAGAATGAGGTTGATGAGGGAGGAGGGGAAAGGAGTGCCATTGTCTCCCCTTTCAAGAGCCTTTTTAAAGGTGACCTCAGACCCGACTGCTACAAACACCTTGATCACTAAAGTAACCTTTGGACCCTGGAAGATCTAATGAAATGATTCTGCCTAATGAGGCTTATAAATCACCTGTGTTTGCACACACCTTTGGGCAAGTCTGTATCCTTTCCATCTATCATACCCCGGAGTGCCTGCATGGCTGTAAATTAAGTTCATTCTGTCTGACCTGTCATAGCTAATTGGAAAGACGGATGATGTCTTATGTGGTGAGCTGTGGCTCACACGTGGACAGGAGGAACCAAAACGCACACACAAACACGTGGGATGGCCTGCCTTCTTTCAGCAGAATTCCAAGGGCAACTTTGCAGAGTGGTTTTTCCTTGGAGATTTTGTGGTTGGTAATTCCCCTCTGCATAGCCTGTTTTCTTTTGTCACTTGAAAGATTGGAATCAAGCAACCGGATTCTTAAATGTACACCGAGGAAAGGAGGACCTGCTGCCCAGCCTACATCCAAGCATAGGAGAGTGATTTAACCCAGAAAGGCTCAGAGTTTTTGCTTAAATTTGCATTGATCTCCTTCCCTAAACTAATGCTGAGACTCTTCCTACTCTTGTCCCAGCCATAATAATTGATGTGCAGAAGTAGCCACAAGGCAACTTTTCGGTAAAATAATGGACTTCTAGGCAGGCTGGGGACATCCAGCGTTTGCTGAGAAAAGGAAAGTTTTACCTACAAGGTGTAGGGTACTGGATTGCACAGGCTTCTCCATAGAGTCTGAGGGATTCCGCTAGATAGAGAGGACCATGCCGTATGCTTCAGCCAGTTACTGGAAGAAAGGAAACCCAGGGCCAGCGCAAATTCATAGGTCAAGAGTTTCACTGGGGTGGGGTGGGGCGGGGGGGGATATTAAGAGAGTCACCTACAATGAGTTCAGCATGGAACCTTCCCCTAGTTCGTACAGAGTCCCGTACACTTTGGGACTAAGATTCTCCCTGCGGATGGATTGATCTCCTCCATCACTGTTAAGCACATGGGGATCTGCACTGTGCCATTAACTTCTCCTGGTCTAACTGGTGTTTTTTATTTATTTCTCGTAGCCAACCGCAGGTCCTGAACCTGTTTTGTCTGAAGATGAACAAAGTGACACTGAAGATCAGGAAGAGACAGAACTGGGTGTCATGGAGGATCAGCGAAGTATAATTCTTCATCTCATCTCACAGCTCAAACTTGGAATGGATTTGACCAAGGTAAGGGGGCAGGGCCCATGGGTTGGTGGCCGGCTGTTTGAGTTCTTTCTCTACGCGTCCGTCTTCTCTACTGTGGGGTTCTAAGAACAGACTGGGGGGGAGGAGCCAGCATTACCTCTGAAGTCTGGTGATTCCAGGTAAAATACGAAAGCATAGGTCTAGATAAATGTGTGTGCTCTCAGAGGGAGAGCCTTGTGTGTGAGTCTCCGCTGGAAAACGTCTTGGCAGGGAGATGCTTTTATTCAATGTTCCCCTTGCATATGTATGGTGCAGTCATGGATGAGTGAGCACATTTGCTAGAATGCTTGATTGAGAACTTCCAAGAGTTTAGGGCTGTGGAGGGGAACCACGGTCGCAGAAGTGGCAGCGCCCTGGGTGGGCTGTCACTCAGCAAGGGTAGGTGGAGGACCAGAAAAAGCACATATGATGAGAAGAGCCCACCCTAACGGGTCCTGTTTGCTTGTTTCATATTCTGTTCTAAAGAAGATTGAAGGGGGCTCATAAAGACGGACGCTGTGTGGCACCGCAGCCATCAAGAGAAACAGGAGGAAGGAAAATGGGGGACAGGGAATGAGGCCAGTGTGCCTGCCTGCCCTCAGACTGCATCTGGGTACCAGTGGATGTATCTGATCAGCAGGGGCCCAAAGCGCATCCTTGTGGCTGCTCCAGATCTCTGTTACGCCTTTTAAAAGTCACCTGTTGGTTCATAGAAAGGCAATTGACCCTTCTTGGTGCTGAACTGAGCCAAGCTTCCTCCTGGGGAGCCTGCTCCAGAGAACCCAGGGCTCTCACCATTTCAGGGACACCACAGTCCCTCTGTAGGTGATCTGGAATGGCAGCGAGGGGCAGAGCTTGAAGAACGTGTGGCGTCTTGAGGACAGTATGGGAAGGGAGTTGGTCACGAAGAGTCCAGACTTTCTTTGCTGCCTGTGTGTCGGCAGCCCCGTCACTTCCTCAGGTCCCAGTGCCTCTCCGGAAGGGTGTGTGAGAGTCAGGAGATGATGTGGAAGTGGTCCTCGCTGGCCCTGAACCCACAGGAGACATTTCACCAGGTTTCATGTCATTACAAACGGGCTGACTTGCATGGTCTAGGAGAGCAGCCCTCAGGAGAGAGAGCCTTGCCCAGTATGGAAGCCGGGCTGGGGGATGTAAGTCCTAAATTCTCCAGGCCTGGCCAGAAACTGGGGGTGTACTTGAACTTGTTCCTAGCGGCACAGCCTGGCGGGATAGTTACTTTCTCTGCCTGTAGGGAAGGGTCCAGAATCCAGAGTGTGACTGGTCTGGAGGCCAGAGACCACAGACAGTGAAGGGATATAGGTGCAAGAGATTGAAAGCAACAGGTAACAGTACCTGGTGACAGACAGATCATTTATAAGGATCAAGAAGGGAAGGTGGAAGCCTCCCCAAGATCACAGGAAAAACCTCTCTTTGAAATGCTTGTAAGCATGTGAATCTGAGCCCTCAGGCTGGGAAAGACCTGCCTCTTCAAACAGAACAGTGCCTTTCCCTCACGCCCACCTCCCTGCTGAGGAGACCAGATTTAGAAAGTTCCCTGACTTTGCCCTTCTCCACCCTGGTGGAGTCTTCCCCATCTGCACACCAGGTCATGAAGACTGTTGTGCCCCAGAAAATCTGCCCGTGTTTGATTTCAAACTCTCTGTATTATTCTCATCTCTTTAATGCTGGAAATACCGTTTAAATGCTCAGCATGTTGGCAGACTAGCTCAGACGAAGTTTGATTTAAGGTCCAATGGATAGAGTCCAGGCAATGTGTATCAGAATGTGGGCCATTTAGGGTCTAAAATCATGGCCTTTCCCAATGATGGGTGATGATGCATTAAAATCAGAGCCAGTCCCAATAAAATGAATTTTTCTTTAAATTAAAAGCCAGTTGCTGCAGGGTCACATACTCACTTAACCACCTATGTCACCAAGTGAGGAATGAGTGGGTCAAGCACCATTTTGGGGGCGGGGGGGGGGGGGGGGCACCACGGCCCTCTGGTGGTCATGGGAGCTACCCAGCCTTGCTCCCGGAGAGCTGCTGCTGAATTTGAACCGCCAAGCCAATGGGCTGCAATCCCGTACTCAACCACTATGCCACCGGGGCTCAGCTCCCCGCCTTTTTAAAAAAATAATAAAACAGAATATAAAACATTAGAAGACTGGACACAAACTCTTATTTGACTTCTGTTTATATGTGTGTATGGGGACACTGGTCGGAAATGCATTCTCCTCGCAGATCATGGCTTTATAGGCATATTGTTATGACACACTGGCGTGGCATCATGCATGCTACAGGAGATGGATCCTGCGAGTGCCCTGAGACCGTCTAGGTCAGAGGTGGGAAAACAGTGAAAGTCTGAGCAGACTTGCATTGTGGCAAGTTGACCGTGTGAGATACTTCACGACCTGGCTCTCTTGTTTTGAAATAAGCCATTAGAACTGTGCATTTCCTGTTGGTTATTTTATTAAGATGGGATTGCTCTGTGTGTTTGGGGCCAGAGCCTATTCCTGAAAGAGCGGACGTTGCACTTATCTAATACTCAGTCGGGTACCTGGAAGAACAACATTTCTGGTCTATAGTTTATTAACATTTACTTGCTAGAAGCCGTTATTCAAAAACCCAGGGAACAGTTGACAAGCTGAAATGCTTGGGAGAGGAAGCGGGGAACCTTGTATTACCCCGGGAGGTTTCTTGGCTTTTATTGCATGCATCCTAAAAAGGTTGGTGAAACTCCTGCCACCGTCTCCTCTTCTCTTGGCTTTCGCCCCTGTCGTTGACTGAAGCATGCACTGTGTCGACTGTGGGAGAACGGAGCCTCTTAGGAGCAGGCACCCGGCAGATAGAACAGTCCTGGGCTCTGCTAATGGATTCTCTGTGAAACAAGTGAGCGGCCCTGCCTCTGAGGAGGTGACCAGGGCAGGCACCTGAACACATTCGTGCCAGCCTGACAGGACACCTTCACAGAGTTGTGGTCTGCAGCGTCACGAAGCAGCCCAAGCTCCAAAGACCCCGGTGCTGCGCTATTTAAGGCTCTGCCATCGCTGCCTCGGGATCCTTAGCGTTTGAACCAGGGACCCCATGTTCTGATTTGGCGCTTGTGCCCCTTCAGGAGCTCTCACAGCCCAGCAACCCCCTCACTGTGTGCCTCCTTCACTGTCTTGTGGTCCGTGTTTCCCGGGAGCACCTGCTGGGTGCCTTCGGAAGGGGATGCAGCGGGGCTGCTGGAGAGACTAGAAGAGCCACAGAAGGGCCTTTTCAAGAAGGGGACATTTAGGCTGAGCCTAAAGTGTGGTCCATACTATTCAGACAGGGGATGTAGGCGGGGAAGGGCCAAGGGCAGGAGCTTTCTGGGCAGAGCCAGAAGGGGGAAAGCCAGCCTGGCTGGAGGGTGGGAAGTGGCCCAGTTGAGCCCTAGAAGGGTGGGCTCTGCGCCCGTCATCCTGAGAGTAACGGCGCCCTTGGAGGAGGTGAAGGAGATGAGAATATTGGGGTGTGGTGGGCAGCGGAGAGGAAGTAGTGGTGTCAAAGCCTGGGCTCCAGGAAAAGAGGCCCTCGGGTTTCGGTGTCGAGCTGAGAGGGGTCTGACCGTGTCTGCCGACTTCTCAGGCATAGGAAAGATGAAGGTACTTACTTGCTTAGTCATCTAATGGATCTTTGTTGAACACTGCGTGGGATAACGACTGTTCCGGACACGACTGAGCACAGCAGGGAACCAGCACTCCACGTGGAGGGCCTGGGAGAGCCTGCATAACGGTGGGAGAAGAGAGACCACGCGCCAGCTTGCTGGCTCTAGAGTCCTGGTGGAACAGGGCGGCGTGCCCGGCCACTCGCTGAAAGGTCGAACGAGGGTGAGGACCTATCCACTGCTCCTGGAGAAAGCGGTGACTCCACCTCTGTCCAGAGGTCAGCTCTGGAGCTATGGGACAGTCCTCCTGTTGGGTTTATTGGAATTGCCCCCGTGGCAATGGGAATCTTCTGCAGGCCTGCCCTGCACCCTGACGATCTCGCGAAGTGAACAGCGCAGGGAAGTGCAGGGACGGACACGCAAGCTCGGCTGGGAGGGTGGGAAATGGAGGGGCAGAAGCTCCTTGGAGAAGGATTCTCTCGGGAGGCATTGGAGTCTGCATCCAAACGACCACCTCCTCCTGTGGCTAGGGGAAGTGAGACTCAACCAGAGGGGAGTGAGAGTTTCAACAAAGGCTCAAGGTGGACCTTGCTGGGCATTTTGTGGCAGAGCCAGGAAGCCAGGGCTGCTGGGTCAACGTCAACTCGGTTGGGGTGTAAATTCAGTTGAAGAGAGCAGAGGGGCTGGATGGAAGGGCACGGGCAGGGCCCAGGAAGGTGCCCTGCATGAGGTGTTAGCCGCTGGAGGGGTTTGAATGAAGGGAAGTCCAGCCTGCCTCTCGACCTTCAAGGAGCACACTGATGTCTGTGCAGAAGGTATGCTGAGGCCGGGATGAGTGGGGGGAGGCAGTAGAAGTCAGGGTTGGCGTGAGAGGAGCTACGGCAATGCCTTAAGCAAGAGGGGATGGCAGCAGAGTGACGGAGACAGAATCTGGATACACACGGGCCGCAAAACAGTCACGGGGAGATGGAATTAAGAGACAATTGCATTTTCCCTCAGACTTAGAAGAACAGCCTCAACAGGATCTGCATATGGGCCGGATGTGGAAAATGTGAGCGAAAGAGGGGAATGAAAGAGGTCTCTAAGTCTGGCATCCTCAAACTACAGCCCAAGGGGACATTTACCCAGCCGCCCGGGTGTTTTTGCCGCGCTGCCTGTCCTGCTTAGCAGCCTGGGCCCACGGTGAATTTGTTCCTAATTTGTTTTGTTTTGTTTTGAACTATAGTTCGACCCTCCAGCAGTCTGAGGGACAGTGAACTGGCCCCCTGTGTAAAAAGTTTGAGGACCCCTGCTCTAAGGGATTGGAGTTCCCCGAGTGGTGTGAATGGTTTGCACTCGGTGACAGGCTGAAGCGTTGTTAGTTCAAACCTAACCAGTGGCGGTGCGAATGAGAGGCAGCATGATGGCCTTACATAAAATCCCAGTGACTGGACACCCTCTGGGGCGCAACTTGGGTCTCATTATGGAGGTTCAGTATGAGTCCTGTTTTTCTTCTGTTCTGATTAAGGCTTTATTTCATTATTTATGAGGTCTAAAGTTTTTGGCCTGAGAACTCCATCATAATAACAAACAACTAGCATCGCCATTTGTTTCAGTGATCTATTGCTGAGTAGTGAACCACCCCAAATTGTCGTGACTTAAGGCACTAGCCATTTTATTTTCTGCCATCTGGACTCAGCTAGCTGGGCAGTGCTTCTGGGTTTTTCCGGCGGTTACCTTGCTATGTCGATGCAAGCAATGCTTGACCAATGCTCTCTTTCTCTCCCTGTGATATCTTAGGGTTGTATTTTCACATAGTCTTTACACTTAAGCTCCCCACTAGTGGCTTCTTGGGAGACAGATGGGGCTGCCTGCTCCTTTAAAGGTTTTCAGTCATAGAAAATATAGGAGGTAGTTCTCCTCTAGCCTCTAGGGTTGCCAGCAGCCTGAATCGACCCAATGGCAGGGGGCTTGGGTTTGGGTTTAGAGAGTGGGCGAGATTTAGAGGGGATGCATACAACTAATTCACGACTGACTCTGCATGGAAATTGTCACAGGATAAGGAGGGTCTCAAACCCCTAACCTTGGCGGTACACTTTCCATGGCAGGATCTGAACACATTCATAGTTTGAGGGGAGAAGCTGACTGGGATCATTCTTCACTTTCCGTGAGTCTTTGAAAATTGTCAATAAATGAGTGTAATTAATGTCTCTGAGTGGTGCATGTAAAAACTGCTGTAGATGGCCAACGTTTTATTATAAGGGCACTTCAAGAAGTTCTTAGAGGCTGAGCCCCGGTGGTGGTGTGGTTGTGTGCAGGACTACAGCCCACAGGGTCGGCGGTTCAAATCAAGCAGCAGCTCTCTAGGAGCAAGGCTGGGCCGCCTACTCCCACCAGACAGCAGTGATGCCCTCTCCCCTCCCCCCCCCCGCAAAAACAACAACAACAACAACAACAAAAGAAGTTCTTAGAAAAATTCTAATGTCTTTTTATTCAAAATTTGCATGAACTTTTTGAAGTCCTTTGCATGTATTTTGCCACATTTTTTTAAAGAAGAAGAGAAAGAACAAGTTGACCGTGACATTTTGATTTATGCCTTCTTAACCAGCAACAATAGCAGGGATGCATTATACTTAGTACAAGATGAAAATGACACCCTTGTCACTTGCTGATGGCAGTATAAATTGATCTCAGCTTTTTAGAAAGCAGTAGCTATGTCTGTTGAAAATCATAGAAGCGGCTTGACACAACGGATGTATGTATGGATTGTCATCAGAGGTGTACGAGCCCCTAATAAAATGATTTGTTTTAAGAAAAGAAAATCATAGAAGTGCTCGCCAAAGCTTTTTAATGTAGGTAATTAGTGTAGGTAATTCAATTTAATATAGGTAATTAAAATGCTTTAAAATTACACAACACAACCCAAACAAACCAGACCCACTTCCATCATGTAGATTCTGATGTGTAATGACCCTATAGGTCAGGGCAGAGTCTTCAATACTATTCACGGGAGTAGAGGGCTCTGTTTTCCTCTCATGGAGCAGCTGGTGGTTTTGAACTGCTGACCTTGTAGTTAGAAGCCCCATGTATAACCCCGGTACCCTCAGGACTCCTGACTAAGTGCAATGGAATATAAAATATTCAACTAGTATGGAGCAGGGGTTAGCCGCCATATCAAAGGACAAAGAATGTGTACTTTAGATTTTGAAGACTGTCTCAGTTAATCCACTCTACATGGGAGCAGCAGTGGACAATGTGGAAAATCCGATGGGTATGAACGCTCCAGTGAAACTATTTACAGCACAGACATGGTGATTGAGGCCATGGGTGGTTGTTTTCTGCCTGGTGTAGAGAATCATGCTACAACACGGATCCACTAGCTCACCATTGAGCTTACATGCAAACCCAACGTCGTTGCCTGTGTGCACGTTGGGTCCCCAGCTACTTCCTCAACAAATGGCTGTTTCGTTGGTCATGGGAGTTGCTGACTCCTGCAAAAGAACCCCAGGCGGTGCTGTGAGATGAGCATTGGGGTCATGGTTCAAAGGCACCAGCTTCTCGACTCTGCAGAACGACGAGGCTGTCTGCTGCCATACAGGTTGATGATCTCAAACTCTCCTGAGGATTGCCGTGACGCAGAATCTGCTCAGAAGGAAGGGTTGGGGCTGGACAGTGCAAAGTGCAGACACCTTCAGCTGCTAACCTGAAGTCTGCAGAGTTTAGGGTGAGACACCGCAAGCTCAGGTTTCCTCATAACTTTATTTTGGGGATGAAGCTATCTTCTTGGGCTAGATTTCAAGGACCCCTCAGAGTATGTACCAGTGCATGTTGCTGCGCTCCTTTTAATGAGCGGGGCAGTTATGCATTGTGTTGGGATCCCCAAGGTCAGGAGTTGGAAGCTGCCAGCAGGCCATGGGAGAAAAGCAGGACTTCCTACTTCCATAAAGAGTTACATTCTCAGAAACTCACTGGGCAGTTCTAAGGTCGCTGTGAGTCAGCATTAGCTCGATGGCACTGAGTTTTTTCACAGGCTGCTGTTGAGTTGGCCTTGGAGTGATGGCAGTGACTTTTGAGGTTGGTTGATTGGTTGTTTTATAAAAAAGGTAAGAGTGCCCAGCGTTTATCCTGGAAGCATGGCCAGCAGAGTTGTGGACCTTCAGGGGCCTCGAATCTCCCCCGTTTCGCTTCTATTTCCCTCTCCTCCAGCCTTCAGCAAGGAGTCCCCCTGTTGTAATGGTTATGTGTTGTGCTGTGGTCTGATTGGTTAGCAGTTCAAATCCACCAGCTGCTCTGAGGTCTTTCTTTTCCCGTAAACCCACCAAGGCTGAGTCGGCATCATCTCGATGGCGGGGAATTTGGCTTGGTTTAGTACAGCTTCCTGCCACTCTTCTCTGCAAATTCTGTTCTTTGCTCTCAATAAAACGTGCTGCCTATTGTAAGATGGTGTCTGTTTAATAGAAAGCATAGTAGTACTTTTTAACCATGAACGCAACTCTGCAGGCTAGTCATAAACCTTTAGAAGGGCAGAGTGATGGTGCTAGTTGTGTATAGAGGTGTCTCCCTATCAGTCTGAACTGTGCATCAACTTTTAGCACGGGGGTGGGGGGGGGCAGGCAGCATTGTGTCGTCTCCACCCTCCTCTCTGTGCTGTGGGCAGGCGCTCCGTCATCCTGCTCTATCAGGGAGAATTAAACTGAGTGGTCGCAGGGTCCTGGGGGCAGGGAGGGCTCCAGCATGGGCAGGAGCACATTTCTGCTCTCCTCCCTGTTGGCCCTCTATAAGTGATAAAGAATCTCTGGGCCTTTATTTTCTCGTCTCTACGAAAGACCGGCTCGGCCTGCTCACCAGGATGTTTGCACAAGAGAAAGTATGTGAAGCTCTGTTTTAAGCCCGTTCAATATGTGGTTTAAGTGCGAACCCTTGCTCACATTCTCACAGTAGGCTTTTGTTGGCCTGTTTTGCTTTGTCCAATGACTTCTCCCTCTTCTCGGATCACCTGTATCTGAGTGTTGATCGACCATTTGGAAGTCGAGAGTAGTGCAAAAAGATCCTTGGTGGCATCGTGGGGTAAGCATGAGGCTACTGACCCAGGTCTGTGGTTCAAACCCCCCTGCTCCTCTGAGGGAAAGCAAAGAGGTTGTCTGCGCTCAGAGAGATTTACAGTCTCAGAAACCCTGTGTACAATTGCAGTGAGTTGGTGGCATGGGTGTGGCTTGGGGACTGGACCATGCAAACTGTAACCTGAAGGTCGGAGGTTGAAGTATTGCCATCGGTGGCTCGGAAGGAAAGACCAGCTTCCTACTTTAGAAAATTCAGCCACCGAACACCCTGTGGAGGACAGCTCCACACTTGGGATTGCCAGGAGTTGACAATGAGGGCACTGGTGGTGGTGATTGCCTCTTTACCAAAGTGTCAGACATGGTCCGGGCCCTCTCTGATTGTTGGGAGACTGTATTTTCCTCTCTGATATTCTATTGCATTTCTGTTATCCTCACCGCCCCTTGGATACTGCTCCCTGCCACCAACATTCAGTAAACATTTAGTTTGGGCATTGACTGATTTACTTCTTGAATAATCAGGGGGATTGAGGAAGGGGGGAGGGGAGGCAGGAAATAACCCAGAAAGTTGGCATTCTCATCTGCCTTTGGCACTTTGACGTGTGTGAACTGGCCCATGTCTCTTGCCAAGCTTTGGGCTCACTGTGCTGACTTTTCTATGCAAACTGACATCTCTGACTCTGAAAGAACACAGGGATTTGGTTTCCAACTCTTCTGTACCCAGCAAAGGGTTATGAAATGACTCTCATGATGTCCCCAACACTGTGGGCCACGTAGAGAGGCCAGATTTTTTTGTTTCAAAGCTATGTATTTTTTTAATCCCCTTCAAAGTACTCTCCATTACACTTAATGCATTTGGCAAATATGCAATTTCGCTCTTGGAAACATTTTTCAAGCTCATCTGTTTCAACAGCCAACAACACCACCTGCATTTTCTTTCTTCGCCTCTTCTATATCATCAAATCATGTCCTTTCATGTCCCTCTGCATTCGAGGAGACAAAAAGACATCACATGGACTGAGGTCGGATGAGTTAGATATGCAGGGTAAGAGAGGCATGCTGTGTTTTGCTAAAAACTGGCATACTGAGATGGCTGCATGAGCAGGTGCATTGTCATGGTGGCTAAACCGGTCCCCTGTCTGCCACAAATCAGGCCTTTTTTGTCACACTCTGTTAAGCAATCTTTTCAGAACCTCTAAATAGAAAGTTTGATTAATAGTCTGACCTGGTGGAATGAACTCCAAATGTACTATCCTCCTCACATCGAAACAACAAATAGGCATCTTCTTGATCCTTAATTCCACTTGATGAGCTTTTGGGGGGCAAGATGATGATGGCATTTTCCATGAGCGTGATTGATGTTTGCTTTCAAGCTCATAAGAATAGCACTATGTCCTGTCATCAGTAATGACATTGAAAAAACACTTCAGAATCACTTTGGAGCTGTAATTTCAAAGCACTGCATCTTTTCAGTCCATGTTCTTTTTGCTGGTTGCATTAGTCAGGGTAGACTAGAGAACCAAATTCATAAACACACATATGTATATAAGGGAAAGGCTTATATACAGAGTAATGGAACATTGAGAAAGCATCCCAACCTAGTCCAATCCAAGTCCATAAGTCTGATATTAGCCCATATGTCTGATTTTAATTCACAAGTCCTCTTCAGACTCACAGAATACATGCAATGACACCAGGTCAATCACAGGCCAGTGGGTGCAGAGACTTGTATATATGCAGTGGTGGTAGAAGCATCTCAGCTCTGGCAGGGGCCTTTCTGTGGCTTCTCTAGGATCTCAGTACTGGCAAGAGTCTCTACGTGGTTTTTTCAACTTCTGAGGTCTGGTTACATCAGGGTACGTCCATTTGGCCTCTTCTCTTCATGTCTCACAGAGAGTCAGCCTTATATCTTGTCAGTAGCTCTCCAAGGGACTGAGTCTTAAGTCTGTCACCTCCAAGTGGGAAATATGGCCAGATTTCCCAGAATTCTCAGAGAAAGCTGTGCCCACACAGAGGTCTCATTGGCTATCTTCAGATTGACAGGCTCCACCCCTACACTCCCAATCCTGAAGTTGACACCAGATTACATGGCTGCCATGCTGGTCAATCAGTACCTGATTTCACAGTGACCCTTCTCATTCCCAAATTCTTCTGTTAATATTTGCTGCCCGAGTTCCAAGATAGTCCAGAAAACTTCTCCATCTCCTTTGTGGCCCCTCTTAGGTCTTTGAGCACAAGTGCACACATTTTGTTGACATTTTTGTCCATTTGGGAAGTTAACAGATGTCCAGAATGAGGTTTGTCATCAATTGACATTTCATCTTTTTTGAAATGAGAAGACCACTCATACATGAGTTTTTCCCACGGGGCTGTCCTTGTAAGCTGTGTTCAACATCACAGTAGTTTCTGTGATATTTTTCCTGAGCAGGAAACAAAATTACACAGCCGCATGCTGTTCTCTTTAACTTGCCGTAACAGAAAAAACGATGTTGGAGTGAAACTGCTTTTATGACAAAATTTGTGACCAGAGAGAACGTTACAAGGTGATGCCACTCAGTGCACTAGCTCAGAGCACGTTGCTTGATGCTTGCTGGAAGAATGAGAGTACTACAAAAGTTCTAATTGAGCTTTTTCCCCAGTTTGGGGGGTTTACCCTCTTGTATTAAGGAGATTGTCCCCGGGGCTACCAAATTAACTTTCTTTGGAGAAGACTACACCTATACTTGGCCAAGCTTTGTAGAAGCCTGCCACAGCTATTTGTGCTAGTTGAGCTGCCATTGTTTCTGCATCCCCGCAATACCCCTCTCTTGGTTGGTAGTTTATTCTGGTGTTTGAAGAAGCCAATCTGCAGCCTAGTTATTCACTTTTAGATTGATGCAACTTTAAGTGTAATTAACTGCTCTCCGAGTCCTTAGTGAAGAGCTCCTTGTCTCTCCTTCCCCCATAGTAGTTCATTGTCTTAATTATTTTGATGGGAGAAAAGGCAGGCCTTATTGATGGCTCGATAAATTTACTGTAGCGATTCCAGGCCATTTGGATGCCATCAGTCTGAACAGCTGGGCCATCACTTACCCCTCTGTCGGAGGCAGGCAGCCCAATTAGTACTCACCACTTCTTGGCGCTGGATCTCCACCGCCGAGGACCAGATGATTAAGTGACTTATTTGCAAACGTACCAAAATGAGAAGAGAAGGAAGAAAGGCTCAGAGGGCGAGTCTGTGAGAGAAAGAAATGAGACCAAACCAGAACCTCTGCTTTCCTGAAAGTGTTTCTGGTGTGACGTCGGTCTGGTATTCTGTAGACACCAGCCAGAGAGGAAAGAGGAAAGGGGCAATTCTGTCCCCAGCCCATTCTCTCCGCCCCCACCTCCCGCCCCCTCAGGGGTTCCACTTTTTCCAGCCCTGACATAGCCACAGCATCATTTTCTAGTGCAAAAATGTATACCCAGTAGGTTAGACCTGCTGGTGGTGATGAGTCTGTTCCCTGAGTCTACAATTTGGGGAGGATTGTTTTTTGACAATTCGTCATTCTCAGGGGCCTGCATCCCCAGTGCAACTTTTTTTTCTTCCAGCTTTTTATTTTGAGCATTTGAAAATTGTTCGTGTGGAACCTACAGTGAAATGTCAAGGGCCAAACAATGAACGCTCTTCACCTTTATTGGTCAGGATTAATCAATTTGCTATTTTACGTTTCTTCTGTCTTCTCCCTCTCACCTTGCTCTCCCCCATCCTCTCCATTCTCACATCCCTTGTTCCTTTCCTCCTTCCCTTCCCAGCCCCATACACATGCACATATGTATGCAAACTTTTTATAAGCGAATTATTTGAGGGTATATTACACACAGCACAATTCTCCCCTACATCTTTTAGTGTTTCCTAAGAATAAGGAGACTCTTACACAATACATTTCCTGTGCAATGCAATCAATGTAATATCTGTTGCCTCGACAGCTCATAAGGTAAAAGTCTCAAATTGTCCCAATAATGTCTCTTACAATTGTCTTGTGTATTTTAAATTTACAGATCTAACCCGATTTCTGTGGCATTTGGTTTTCATGTCTCTTGAACCTCTGTAATCTGGAAAATGTCCCCTTCCATCTTTTTTTTTTTTTTGTACCAGCAGGTCACGCACGTTGTTTGTACCAGGTTCTTCAGTTTCTTTTGGTCTGATGATTCCCCCCACGCCCCTAGGTGACACCGTTTGAGCGGTAATGATGGGGCGTTGATGTCCAAGTGACCTGATGCTGGCATGGCAGAAATGCTGCAAGGGGATGGTTTTAAAGAACAGTCACATAGTTTTCACTTTCTGTTGTTCCCCACGATTCCCTGGGGCCTGGCCCTCCCTCCACCCCTCTTCCTGGATCTGTTCTGGTCTTTGTTGTAGTTGCTGTTGTCTTCTGATTTGGATAATAGTTAACAGAGCAGACTAGTTTTCTATTGAACAACTTATGGGCGCTTGTTTTTCTGCCGTTAGAGTACACTCAATGGAACAGCACTCTTCCTACTTCCTGCCGGGTCCCCGTCTGTCAATTGACCCTTCTTTCCTGTCTTCTGAACTTCGCTTGGGGGCACAGGTGCCCTTTCGGCCACCTGCGGTGGGTTCGTTCCTCACTATAGGCTGTCTGTAGCGTGGCTGCACGGTGGGTCCCAGGACCGCCTTCTGCTCCAGGTTGGACGGGTATGTTAGAGCCAGTCAGTCTTGGGGCTCCAACAATCTCTATTGGACCTGTAAGTCTGATTTTTTTTAATGTGAATTTGAATTTTGTTCTACATTTTTGTTCTGTTCCCTCTAAGGCCACTGTGATGCTCATCAGCATGATCAGTAGCGGTGGCTGGACACCATATGTTTCTTGTGGTCTCCACGCTGTGGGGACTGATGAGTGCACGGTCCAGTAAGCCATTGGGCTCACCTGCTGCATGTCTTCCCATTTTCATCGCTCTTCTTTCCTCCCGTTGGGGAGAGACCGATGCTTGCAGCTTAGACAATTGCTCGCTAGTTTTTAAGACCCCCTACTTACCACAGGAGGCTGCAGAAGATTGTGTCTCTGAACGAGGCTCTGCCCATTGATTGAGCTGCATAAGACGACTCCTACACCCCCCCTAAGATCAGCGACTCATTCCCCAGACTGACTGGATAGGGGTAAGATGTTTTTTAACATTGTCCCTGTTTATCCTACGTGTATTTATTTACACCACGTACAAAAAAAACATCTGCACAGATTCTCTTCTGTCAAGCCTATGTATGATCTTGAGCATAGTCCCATGTGCCCAGCGGTCGGTACTACCTCCTCTGCCAGGAGTGAGGAGGGGAGTCAACATTCGCATGTGCAAGGGAGCATGTTCTAGCCGTCCAATCCTTCTGGGGGCTGCATTGACACCATCTCCTTAGTCCACACGCCTTCTTTCTTCAGAGGCAGAGGAAAGCGAAACTCGGGGAGCAAGTCATCTGGAAGATGAGCATGTCTCCCTTAGTCTAAACCAGGGGTCCTCAAACTTTTTAAGCAGGGGGCCACTTTACTGTCCCTCAGACCATTGGAGGGCTGGACTATATTTAAACAATAACAACAACAACAACAAAAACTATGAACAAGTTCACTGCCGGCCTGGGATGGGTTAACTGCTAAGCAGGACAGGCAGCGGTGGCAAAAACACCCAGTAGCTAGATAAATGTCCTCGCTGGGCCGCATGTGGCCCACGGGCCGTAGTTTGAGGATGCTAAACAATAGTTTCCATTGGTGAAAGCTAGAGTGTACATGGGAGGGCACATGTGTCCACTGGTACCTGTGCAACTTGCATGTGTGTCTCAGTAGCCACTGGTCATGCTTGCTATTACTATGTCATGGGGTCGGATGTAACTAGCATGCACCTCTCAGGGTCCCCCCAGCCTTAGTCATCCTTAGTGGACCTCCTTGTATCGTGCTTTGCCTTTTCCTTCACCCACATCACCTGCAATCTACGTAGTGGTTTTTCTCTTCTCTCCTCTCTCACCCCCGGGAGCCATCCAAAAACGTTTCCTAATGTGTGTGAGCATTGTCTTGGATTTGCTGTCATAGAGGATCCATACAACATCCGTCCTTTTGTGATGTGCTTGATCCACTCAGCCGAATGTCCTCTGGGGTCATCCGCATTCTGAGGCACTTTGGAGCTTGTGTGTCTTCTAAGACGCCATTCTATTCCACTGTGTGTCTGTGCCATGGGATATGTCATCCGTACATCTGTGGATGGACATGTGGGTGGTTTCTGTTGCTATTGTGCATCAGGCTGCAGTGAACACGGGTGTGCATATACCTGTTGGTGTCCCAGCCCTCATTTCCTGAGAATATATCCCTATTACGGGCATGTTGGCCCAAATGATAGATACTTCTACAGCCAATGCAGGGCCATACTCATTGCCACAGTGGCGGCACTGTTTTAGAGTCCCACCAGGAGTGTGTGAGCGCCCAATCCTCCCTCGCACTGGCCAGCATTTGCTTTCTATCTTCTTGAACTTTGCTACTCACGCTGGCATAAGTTGACACTTATTTGCTTTGATTTGCATCTCCCTAACAGCTAAGGGTCGCCATCATTCCTTCATGCCTGTTGGCCACTCGAAGGTCTTTGTTGGTGAGGTGTCTTTATGTCTTCTGCTCCTTTTCTAAGTGGTTTTTTTGTTGTGTTGGAGGGGTTGAAATGGGAGGTCTTGGGCTGAGCCCCGGTGGCGTAGTGGTTGTGCGCGGGACTGGGGCCCACCGGGATGGAGGTTCAATTCCAGCAGTGGGGCTGGGCCTCCTACTCCCACCACCAGAGAGCAGTGATGCCCCCCCCCCAAAAAAA
The DNA here is from genome assembly GCA_004026705.1 of Nesogale talazaci. NCBI lineage: Eukaryota > Metazoa > Chordata > Mammalia > Afrosoricida > Tenrecidae > Nesogale > Nesogale talazaci. Next base: position 22,607 of record PVJH01031305.1, read on the forward strand.
AAAAAAAAGAAATGGGAAGTCTTCTGTACGTTTTAGAAACGAATGCCTTATCCAATGGCACAGCCAGCCTTCCCTCACCTCTTCTGTAAATTCTCTTTTTGCTCTTTCAGAGAGGTCTTTTGAGGTATGTCAATTATTCTGTTTGTTTTAGGTAACTCAGAAACGAATAGGCCTAGACTCACCCTATGATATGACCTCTTGAACACAGCAAAAGAAAACCTGTTTCCAAACAGGAATATATTTGCAAGTACAGGGATCAGGATTTCAACACATATCCTTGGAGGAGCTGGGGGGCGGGGGGACGGAACACACAAAGGGATTGTATTCCCAAGCATCTCATTTTGAACAAAATCCTTTTCCTCTTTGATAAAGAGAAGATGGAGATACTTTCAGACTGGGATCTGTCAATGCTTTATTCCTCTTTGACTCCCAAGAAACCTTTAAAGGTCCATCGTGGAACCCAGCAGGCCCATCTTTGGGGACAAAGAATGATTTGGTGTGGGAGTGGATGGGGGATCTGGTTTGAATCCTCTCATCCTGGACACCAAGTGAGCATGTCTGATTCGGCAGGTCCTGCCCCAGAAACCATGACCCTAAAATCAGCTAGCTTCCTGTCCAAGCTGCCACGGGCATGCTCCAAGCGCCTTAATTTGTATACTTGTGAAGATGCCAGAATTCCTGAATAAATGTCATACTTGAAATATCAACTCAAAGGAGTCTGCAATGTTAAAAAGGTGATACAAGAGACCCTCCACTAAGAAATATGAGACAGTGTCCCGTTACACCTCAGAGGAAATAAAGATCTCTCCCTCTAACCATTATAATTTATTAAGGTGTCCTACCTGGTCCTCATCCCTCCCAGAGAGTTGAATCTGTCAGAGAGCATCGGATTTGGAAATGTGTGCAGAAACTAGAGCAAAGGCAGCATTGTGGGTGGGTGGTCAAGGTGGGGGGTGGGGTGCACTGTGAGACTCTGAAGAAAGGGGTTGATAGGTTAGTCTTGGAAACAGAAGTCAGAAAAAAAAAACTTCCAGGAGGAAATACTGCTTGAGTCAAAATAGTTCTTTATCCTGTAGCCAAAGCAAGAGAGAAGGCACAAAAATCAGGATAGAAAAGAGAGAGGAGGCTGAGCCCTGGTGGCGTAGTGGTTGTGCGCGGGACTGCGACCCACTGGGTTGGAGGTTCAATTCCGGCTCCCAGGAGCAAAGGCTGGGCCTCCTACTCCCACCACCTGAGGGCAGTGATGCCTAAAAAAAAAAAAAAAAAAAA
>PVJH01031306.1:0-23992 GCA_004026705.1 Nesogale talazaci
GACCCTTTGCCCCAGGGTCCGTCTGTCTTCCCCGCTGCCGCCAGCGCCTTTCAGTCCCCGGGGGTCCGGCCGCCGGTCTCCCCACACCTTCTCCCTCGGTCCATCCCAGTCAACCCCTGCCCTGGACGACCTCCCAGACTCTTACCTGTCGCCTCCCGCCGGGCTCCCGCCGAGGTCCCCACAGTCCCTGGTCCCCTCTTCCGGAGGCGGTGCCAGGTGCGTGGCCCGCACAGGTGAGGGGGCGGGGCTATGGGCGAGGCGCGCCTGGCGGCCCGGGTGGTTCAGCCGCGGCCGAGGGACGGTCCCCATCCTGGTCAGCCGCGCCTGCAAGCCGCGGGAAAGGACCAAATGACCTGAGGATCGGGTCACCTACTGTGTGCAGACGCTTCGCTGAGCCCCGACGTTACTGCTGCAACTTTCCGCTCCAACGGGCTCAGTGCAGGAGGGCGACCTGTAACAGCAATACAAAGTTTGACCTGCGCCCCAACTAACCTCTTTATTAAGAAAAAAAAATCACTGTCATCAAGTCAATGTCGACCTATTGAGATGTGAGGCTGTAGCTCTTTAAGTGAGTAGAAAGAGAGAGAGAGAGAGAGAGAGAGAGAGAGTAAAAGCTTCATCTTTCTCCTGCAGCAGTCCAACCTATACCCACTAGCTACCAGGTCTCCTTAAACCCCTAATAACTTCCCCCAAACAAATGCACTGCCACCAAGTTCATTGCCACCCGTAGCCCCCTATGTCACAGGGTAGAACTGCCCTGCCAGCTTCTGAGACTGTCATTGTTTTTGTGGGCAAAAAACTCTGTCTCCTTCTGAGCAGCTGGCGATTTTGAACTGCTGGCCTTTTGAATCTCAGCCCAACTCGTAACCCCTACACCACCAGGAGCTTCTACTGTGCCTGCTTAAAAGATGAGGAAAGGGAAGCTCATGGTGGCACAAGGCAAAACTTGAAGGTGAACCTCAGAAATGTGACTTTGAGGTCTATGTGCTTAGCGATGGGTGGACAGTAAAAGTGGACTGTCCACAGCCACGGCTTCGTCCATCCATGTATTCCCGAATTGGAATGAGGCATAGGAGCAGGGATTCTGGGGGCCGAGATACATGGGGCAGCTCAGTGGACTGGAGTTGGATGCTGGGAGGAACTGGGGGCGGGTAGGATGGGACTTGGGGTCCAGTCTGGGCATGCAGTCCTTCTCCAGTTGGTCTTTAATATTTAACAACAGGTTCTGGGAGGTGGAGAGGCCTGACTTGTGATGTTTACCTACTTCCATGCTGTAAATAGTCTTTCCAATTCTAGGCATGCCACAAAAAAATGAAGAGCTAATACCAAGGTACATTAGTCTGGGTAAACTAGAGAAACAAATCCATAGACATGCATATGGATATAAGGGTACAGTTTATATACAAGAGGAATAGGACACTAAGAAAGCATCCCCCAGGGCAGTGATGCCACAAAAAAGAGAAAGAAAGCATCCCAACCCAGTCCAGTTCAAAGTCATAAGTCCCATATTAGTCCATATGCCCGAGACCAGTCTATATAACATCTCCTTCCAACTCATGAAGTCACAGGCCAGTGGGTAGAGAGTCCGGATGCTGGCAGGGGTCTCCCCATGGCTCCTCATTTCCAGGGCTCAGGGTCCATCATCAGCATCCAGTGGTGGCAGAAGCAACTCAGCGCTGGCAGAGGTCTCCACGTGGCTTCTCCAGCTTCAGAGGTCTTGTCCCATCAGGGTAAGGCCGTGTAGCTTCTCCTCCGGCTCATCCAGCTCCTCGGACGCTGCCATCTTGTCTTGTCTGTAATTCGTCGTCTCTGAGACTAACTCCCAACAACTGGGGAGATAGCTTCTCATCTCCATGAGGGAAATACCGCGAGATTTTCCAGAAGTCTCAGGAGAAAGCTATGCCCACACAAAGGCCTCATTGGCTACTCAACGGCTATCTCCAGATGAACAGGCCAGACTCTGCCCCTACATCCCAATCATGAAATTAACATAAGCACATGACCGCCACACAAGGGCTCCAGTAGAAAAAAAAATGCTTTGGAAATGATGATAGAAACAAATATATAACGTGTTGGACATAATGGATGCATGTGTATATTGTGGTAAAGGCTGTATGAGCCCCTGATAAAACGATTTAATTTTTTAAAAGTTATGGACATGCTGTGGCTGACTTTGAAGTGGGGAGGAGATGTGAGGCAGCAGCCTGTGCTTACTGTAATCAGTTGGTTCCAGCCCACTGCTGGCTCGAGCCCGGACGCTTGGGCGCTCAAGGCTGGGACCTACGGATTCAGTAAGAGCTGGGATGCCTGGGCTGTGAAGAAATATGGATCTGGGCAGTGTCAAATATCTGAATAGAAAAATAAGCACACAAGGCTGGGCCTCCTGCTCCAACCAGGGGGCAGTGATGCCCAAAAAAAAAAAGAAAAGGAAGAAGAAAAATAAGCACAGGTGCATTTGTGCTTCTTACTACTGTGTACTGAACAATGGACTGGCAGGACTGAACCCTTCTGGCCCAGTGACTCCCAGGAGGGTCACAGTCCTTTGTGGGAAGGGGCCTAGGGAGCCCATAAACAAGAAATAAACCCGTAAAACCATCTGTCAGTGGGGTTTGCCTGGGGGTAGTGCTGGCTTCCTCGCGCGGCCGCTTAGCAGCCAATTAAGCGCTGTAGGCCTCAGTTCTCCCATCTGTAAAATGGACATGGTGAGAGCCATGCACCCCCCCCCCGCCCCCGCCACTCCCTGTTTATAGAGTTGAGGATTTAATGAGATAATACCGAGGAAAAGCCAGCACACCGTCCTTGTGAGAGATCCTGGGTAGGGCCACCATAAGTGACTCATCTGCACTACCTCCCTTGGGCTTCATCCTCATGGCAGGCAGTCTACGAGATCATGTCATGGCCATCCTCCCAGTCTTTGGACAAGGAAATCAGTCGTGTGTGTGTGTGTGTGTGTGTGTGTGTGTGTGTGTGTGTGTGTGTGAAGTGATTTGCCTGTGGTCACAGCTGCTGGCTCCTGGTGCCGCGTGTTCAATGGCTGCTGAGAGCCAGCAGGCTGGAGATATGGGGGCTCAGACCTGGGACTTCAGCGCTTCCCCAGAAGGATTATTTGCATGCTGAGAGCAGAGTCGTTTTAGATCTGGAGCTTCCAGGAAGCTGGCTCCCTCGGGCATGGGCTTGGGAGGCAAGTCCTTTCCCATCTGTGCTTGTCCCCGGCCTCCTTGGGAGTCCCTCTGCTCCTTCTTGTTTGGTTTTGTTTTTTGGGGGCATCACCGCTCTCCGGCGGTGGGAGTAGGAGGCCCAGCCCCACTGCTGGAATTGAACCTCCGCCCCAGTGGGCCGCAGTCCCGCGCACAACCACGACGCCACCGGGGCTCAGCCCTCTGCTCCTCCTTATCCATCTTTCTCACCCAGCCTCAGGAATCTCTGCCAAAAGACTTAGAGTGTCAAAGATTTCATTTTAGGGCTGAGCCCCGGTGGCATAGTGGTTGTGCGCGAGACTGTGGCCCACTGGGATGGAGGTTCAATTCCGGCTCCCAGGAGCAAAGGCTGGGCCTCCTACTCCCACCACCTGAGGGCAGTGATGCCTAAAAAAAAAAAAAAAAAAAAAAAAAGATTTCATTTTAGGTGGATCGCAATCAACGGCCTGCATGGTAGTTGCCTAGTATCAAAGGACGTGTTGTCTTGGGCGATTCTGCTACAAAGTGCTCCTTTAAAGGGTTAAAAAGCAAAGATGTCACGTAAAGGCCGACTGGGCCTTAAGAGTCCACAACCTCCATGACTCACAGACCAGAAGCGTTACCTGATGCTTGACTACTCTTCCCCACGGGTCTGATCGGGAGCACAATAGAAGATCCTGAGCAGAGGGGAAGGGGGAGGGAGGTTCGAGCAACATTCAGAGTTCTAGAGAGAAGACCGGACTTGTTCCTTGGGGAGAGACTGGTGGCACCTCCAAGACTCGAATGGAGACAGGGGACCCCAGGGAGACACCGGGAAGGGATTGCATACTGTGAAGCAAAACATGCCTAACCGGTCTCCTGGAAAAGTCATTCGTCCTGAAAGTCATTTCTTCCAAATTACAAAACAAAAACAGAGGCCAGCAGACACAGAACCCAAGTTCTCAGGCCCCAAACCAACAAAGGTCAAGGTGCTGCTGATGGCACCGTGATGGCAAGGACAGGAGCTTCACAGTTGCTGACCCACCAGCTTCCACCCCTCCTGGCTCTGGGCAGAGGCAGCCCCAATGGAAAGGGTAAAGTTCCCAGAGCAAGGTGCCTGGAGGTTTTTTATGACACACACACTCACACACATGCACACATGCACACCCCACGAACAATAGGCTTTCCTGTTTGGAAGATTTATGACCCGCCTATAAAAGGCTTGCTCAGCAATATGCCTCTTTTCTTTTCACTGTACGTGGCCGAGATTCCTGCCAGCTCGTTAAAGCATCAGCTTGATGGAAGTCTGAGAGAGTACACACGCTCCCCATGGCCACTGAGGCCATTCCAGCTCTGGCCAAGTGTCTAGGAGAGCCGAACAGGCCGAGGGCGTCCTTGGCTATAATTCTGATGGACATCCTCATGCCAGAGGATCAAGGGGAAGGAGGAAGGGTGAGATGGGCTGACGCCGTGGCTTCAACCTGGGCTCAGGCATCGCCAGGACTACTCTTGGCAAAGGAGTGGCCAGGTGGCGGTTCTTTGTCTTGCGATGGGCTGGGATGGAATCCACAGCACCAACCCACAGGCATCTTTGTGGAAGCGGATCGACCAGGCCTACTCCTGCAGCACCTTGCTGTGGGTTTTTAACAACTTTTTTTGTGTGAGTGTGGGGGGGGCACATCACTGGCCTCTGGTGGGAGTGGAAGGCCCAGCCTGGCTCCTGGAGAGCTGCTGCTGGATTTGAACCGCCGAGCCCGTGGGCCGCAGTCCTGCACTCTAACCACTACGCCACCGGGGCTCAGCCCTCCCTGTGGGTTTTGAGTCACCACCAACCTTTAGGTGGTGCTTGTTAGGTGTATTGAGTTGGTTCCTCCCCCTTAGGCACTGCCGGGCCTGTGCCCCCCTCACAAGTATTCCTGTGCTTGCGCCCGCCTGTGGCCTTTAGCCTGTCATGGAAAACCCACTGTTAGTGCCCACCCAGATTACATAGAAGAAGACCCACTGATGTGAATGTTGCATCTGGGGAGTTTGGGCTCGTGCATTTCCTCGCCTCGCCATGACCTCAGCCAAACTGCACAATCTACCCTCATCCCAAGACGTGCCTCCCACAGACGGCCTCTGCAGCCATCCCTGCACCTGCCCTTGGCACAATGATTGAGACTTGTTTAGACTGTCAGACATAGACATAGGATCATCCAGCACAGTGTTTTGTGTCTGGTTTCCGTGATTTAATAGAATGCTTCTTGGGTCCATCTAGCCTACTTTGTGTATCCGTGAATTTGACAAAATTACAGATCTAAGTCATGGGGCAGAAATAGCTGCATGAAAACCCACAAGTCAGGGCTGAGCCCCGGTGACGTAGTGGTTGTGCACGGGACTGCAGCCCACTGGGATGGAGGTTCAATTCCGGGATGGAGGTTCAATTCCGGCTCCCAGTAGCAAAGGCTGGGCCTCCTGCTCCCACCACCTTAGGGCAGTGATGCCTAAAAAAAAAAAAAAAAAAGAAAAGAAAACCCACAAGTCAGACACAAATATTGCCCCCAAATTGGCAATATTTACCTTCTATTCCCCATGCTAGGTTTTGCTAAATCGTTTGATGCTTGAGCTTGCATCTCCTGGGACCAGGAACCTGCTACAACCTCACACACCGTGAGGACAGCTGGGCATGTGCACATGGATGGAACAGATACGGCGGTCTTCTCTCACTTGGGGATCACATTCACATTTTCCCAGGACATAATGACCTGTGTCATTCTTTGGCTCCAGGATCCCATTCAACCTCTCTTTGGTTTCCTTTAATCAAACGAAACAAACAAACAGTTCCCTTAATACCAAGGTCAATTGGCTCCGTGGAGCTGGAATCGAACCTCCATTCCAGTGGGCCACAGTGCCGCGCACAACCACTACGCCACTGGGGCTCAGCCCGGTCAATTGGCATAACATAATTCACAAGAACAATGTCCTGCCTTCTACTCTGGTGAGTTCCACTCAGGGTCTTCAAAGCCCACCAGCAGGCACCGACAGTGCCACTCCCGATCTCTCCTCATTCGAGGAAAGAAGAATGAGAGAATCAAGACACAGGGAAACACTTGGCCCAGACACTTAGCTTGAGGGACCACGGGAGCATTAGTCTCCATCATCCTGAGACCAGAAAAGCCACAGGATGCCTGACCACCCCTGCCAAATGTCCTGAAAACGATCCCATTAGAAGGCCCTGGAGAGAGTGGGGGAGGGGCGATCAAATTTCACTGCATTCTGCTTTTCATCTTTGTGTTAAAGCCTTTGCGTGTAAAGGAGCACTACTTTGGGGTGATAGTCATTATTTCTGTGCCCCCCAGGTATTTAGCTACATGGTGGCCTCTGGGGTTAGTTGGGGTCCAAGGTTTGAAGACCATCTCAGATGACAGTCTCAGCCAGTCTCTACCGGTCCTGCAAGTCTGGGTTTGGGTTTAGCCTTCGAGGCGTGGCCTTCTGTTTCACATCGTGCTCCCATCCTGCTTGGTCTTCTCTGAATGGCTGGGAGTGTCAGCCGGACACCACCACATTTTTCTAGTCTCTGGGTAGGCTGACCTCTTGCCTTTTGATTTATTTGGGACATTAGTCTTTTTTTGGGGGGTGGGGGGCAACACTGCTCTCTGGTGGTGGGAGTAGTAGGCCCAGCCCCACTGCTGGAATTGAACCTCCATCCCAGTGGGCCGCAGTCCCGCGCACAACCACTACGCCACCGGGGCTTTAGTCTTTTAGTTTTTTTGTTTTGTGGAGTGTGGCAAAGTATCACATGAAAAATAGATTATTTAGCTGAGCCCTGGTGGCGTAAGTGGTTGAGTGCGGGACTGCGGCCCGAGGGCTTGGCGGTTCAAATCCAGCGGCGGCTCTCAGGAGCAGCACGGGTAGTGCCCACGACCACCCAGTGGCAGTGATGTCCTCCAAAAAATAGATTATTTTGGAGTCTAGTGGTTGTGTGCGGGACAGTGGCCCACAGGGTTGGCGGTTCAAATGCATCATCAGCTCTCCAGGAGCAAGGGTGGGCTTCCTACTCCCACCAGGGCAGTGATGCTCACCCTACCCCCCCCAAAAAATAGATTATTTCAACAATTTTAAGTACACAATTTGGGGCTGAGCCCCGGTGGCGTAGTGGTTGTGCGCAGGACTGCGGCCCACTGGGACGGAGGTTCAATTCCAGCAGTGGGGCTGGGCCTCCTACTCCCACCACCGGAGAGCAGTGATGCCCCCCCCCCCAAAAAAAAAAAGAGAGTTAAGTACACAATTCAGTGACGTGGAATTGTGCACTCATCACTTCGTGCAGCTATTTCTCAAACATGTCTATCGCCCCAAACAGAAGCAGAGTATCCATTCAGCAATCACTTCCCATACCCTCCACGGCCTCTGGTGGCCATTTATAAAAGTTGGTCTAACAGGAGCCCAAGTCTGGGTGGCGACTGGGGCGGTGGTTCCCCAGGTCCGCGATGGAAACCACCCGTCCCTCGGAGGGAGAAAGATGGGACTTTCTATTTCTCTAAAGAAGCCCCGTGAGGAAAACCCACAGGGGCAGTTCCTCCCTGGGCTACAGGCTCGCTGTGAGTCTTGGGCAGTGAACTGGAGCTTCCATCCAAGTGGGTGCATGCCACACTGGTGCTTGCTTGTTTCCCCAGCACAAGGCCCTTGCCGCTCCTCCGAGGGGCAGCAGGTCCGGAGCTTCATTCCTGCTGTGGCCGAAAAAATATGTCTCTGGGTGTCTGCCTCACCTGGTGTGAATCCGTTCAACGGGAGTCCTTTCCAACCTTTGGCTGTTTGGAAACGTGGCGGTGAGCATTGGCGTCCGAGGATCTGTTCCTGTTTTCAGATTTTGTGGGGACCAGCAAAGAGCTGGAATGGTCTGGGAGACATTGTCTCTGAGAGTCTCTGGGCCTGCCTGCCGACTGTTCTTTTCCACGACTGTGTCGCATTCCATCCTCCGTGCAGACCCTCCCCTGTTTACTCATGCTCTGATCAGTGCACGTGGAAGCTCATTGGAACATTTTCAAGGTGGTGAACAACATTAAAAAAATATTTTCCTTGTGATCTGGGTGAACGTTTATGGAGTGAACTGCTTTACCGCTCAACAAGATAGACATCTTTTGATTTGCGACATGGGGTGCCGTCCCCGTCATGTCGCAGCCCTTTCCCCACCTCCTCTCTGGTTTTCCTCAATCCCGTGGGTCCGGCTTTCCCACCCTTCCTGCCTCCTGAGCTGTCTTCCATCGCACACGCCCTGCCATCATCTAGGACACCTGGCTCTTCTAGGGAGTGTCCCCTTACGGGCCCGCATTGTCTGGTTGAGGGTTGAGATGTGGAGGAGGCTTCCAGGGTTAAATGGTGCCTGTGGGCCACAGTCTAGGTGGGCTCCCTCTCTGGATTAGACCAGGACCCTTGGTCTTCTCCCCTGTCTTTGCTTCTTCCTGTAATGACAGCTCGGGTCCCTGCATTTCTCTGACTACCCAGCACCTCCTAGTGGTGGGTGGTGGTAGCGGGCCACCGTCCAGTAAGCAGACTGGTCTCCCGGTGGTTGTGGCTCAGGTTTCGTGGTCTAACTGCTTCTGCGCAGCTTTGATTTCCTTCCCTCGGCTTTGCTTTGGATGGGGTGAGAGCAAGAGGGCGCCGGAGAAGCACCACTGTTCATGAACACCTGTGCGCAGAGCTCCCCGGGCGCCGAGAGCAGCTTCCCCCTGCACCTCACAGGGCTTGTAGCGGGTGGGCAGTGTCCCAGTGTCCCAGGGGTGTGTCACAACCACTCCCCAACTTAAAGGCATGACATGAAAGCGTTTGTTTCCCCCTCCTCTCTCTCTGGCAGCTTTAAGGGCTGACTGGGTTCGGCTGGGGTGGCTGCTGGTCGCAGGCAGATGGTGGTCGGGCTGGAGCCGTCTCTCTGGCAGCTTTAAGGGCTGACTGGGTTCGGCTGGGGTGGCTGCTGGTCGCAGGCAGATGGTGGTCGGGCTGGAGCCGTCAACAGGCTTCGGGATGCCCAGGACTGGTGTCCCAGGCAGGGTGACTGCACCAGCTGGGCTTGTCCAGTGATTCTCCCTGCATATCTGTCTGTCCAGATTTCGTCTTAGCTTCTGAGTTCTGCTCTAACTGAAGTGTCACCAGTGGGCGACTTGAACAGACAGCAACACTGTGCTCTCACGTGGAGAAGGCTAGAAGGCCGACCTCCGAAGGCTAGCGCCAGGAGAAGGCTTTCTCTTCCTGTTGGCCGGGAGGGTGAGCCTGGTCTCTTCTCGCCGTTTCTGCTCCTTGGTTCCTCAAAGGCCTTCGTGGGGTTTGGCATCTCTTACTGTGGTCCAAGTGTCACTCCCGCATGGGGGTGGAGTCAAGTCTTTCAATCAGGTGGTCCCTTGAGGGGCGGGCGGGGCCTGTTGTATGAGAGTGAGGGACTCTGGGAACGGGCTCCCTCCGGGCCACTTCATCTTCTTCCTCGAGAGGGCTCTGTGACCGACTCTGAGGCCTGTCTGCCTCCTGTTGGGTCCCCACCGACTTTGGATCCACGGAGTCTGCATCCACCGGCCTGTGACTTCCTGCCTTTCGATTCTCCATTCCGCATCCCCAGCAGGCGGCTCCATTGCACAGGAGTTGGCGCCTTTTTGTGGCTCTCAAGCTCATCCTTATACAGACAGGCGTGTCACTGGATTTGTTCCTCTGGACAGCCCAGCAGAGCACACTTTCTCTACCTGTGTTTCAAGCAGGGCCCTCTCTAGCTGGGGGGTGGGGGGCTGTGAACCACCCTGGGAGACACAGTCAGGAGGGGTGACAACTAAGCGACTGTGTGTGGAACTATGGTGTGGTGTTTATCAACATATCCCCATAGCAGCAGCAACAGCAAAAGCCAAGTCTTTTGTAAGCGCAGTGTGTCAGTCTGGGAAGACTAGAGAAACAAATCCATAGACATGCATATGGATAAAAGGGTATGTTTATATATAAGAGGAATTAGGCACTGGGATGGAAATTCAATTCCAGCTCTCAGGAGCAAAGGCTGGGCCTCCTACTCCCACCACCAGAGGGCAGTGATGCCTAAAAAACTAAAAAAAAAAAAAAAAAAAAAAGAGGAATTAGGGCTGAGCCCCGGCGTAGTGGTTGTGCACGAAACTGCAGCGCACTGGGATGGAGGTTCAATTCCAGCAGCGGCTCCACAGGAGTAAAGGTTGGGCCTCCTACTCCCACCACCAGAGGGCAGTGATGCCAAAAAACCAAAACAAAACAAAAAAAGGAAGCATCCCAACCCAGTCCAGTTCAAAGTCACAAGTCCGACATTAGCTCCTATGTCCAATACCAGTCTATAAAGTCTCCTTCCAACTTACAAAGTCACAGGCCAGTGGGTGCAGAGTCCCGGCACCGGCAGGGGTCTCCCTAGGCTCCTCGCTTCCAGGGCTCAGGGTCCATCAGCAGCATCCAGTGGTGTTAGAAGCAACTCAGCTCTGGCAGGGGTCTCCACGTGGCTTCTCCAGCTTCAGAGGTCGGGTTCCATCAGGGTAAGGTCGTGTGGCTTCTCCTCTGGCTCCTTCAGCTCCGCGGACGCTGCCATCTTGTCTTGTCTGTAATTCATCGTCTCTGAGGCTGACCCCCAACAATGGGAGAGATAGCTTCTCATCTTGATGAGGGAAACATCGCGAGATTTCCCAGAAGTCTCAGGAGAAAGCCATGCCCACACGGAGACCTCATTGCCTACTCAATGGCTATCTCCAGATGAACAGGCCAGACTCCACCCCTCCATCTCAATCATGAAATTAACATAAGCACACGACCGCCACAGGCAGCTTTCATCTATCCCTAGGCCCACATGGCTGAAATGATATGTGTGCCTCCGTCATCAGTCAGCTTTTCCTTCTGATGTCCTCAGGTCCAGCCGGATGACCACCAGGTCAAAGTGGCATTCGGAATCATAGCTTTTGTCCCTGTGCTACAGACTGCGGTGGTCTGCGGCTGCTCTGTGTGCTGTCGGTGAAGGTTTGCATAGTAAACTCGATTCTCATGTGACCGCTCCCACATACAGCGTTTCAGGATGTTACATTTATCACCATGTGTCCATATGCTGCGTAATTGTATTTTCCTTTTTGGGGGGAGGGATCACCTACCTCTGGTGGGAGTGGAGACCCAGCCTGGCTCCTGGAGAGCTGCTGCTGGATTTGAACCGCCAACCCAGTGGGCCGCAGTCCTGCACACAACCACGACGCCACCGGGGCTTGGCCCCATATGCTGCATAATTGTGTTCAGGTTTACCTACCAGTACTAGTCCCCTGCTTCCTTTGTTGCCTTTTAATTTTTGAACTGTTTCATTAGTATTTATTTATTTACATTGGTATTTAATTCACAATGGTTATTCAATAGTTCAATCACAGTCATAAAAGTTGTACCATCATCACCACAATCAATTTTAGAACATTTTCTTCTGTCTTGTACTCATTGTTATTAGCACCCCATTTCCCCCACAACGCCCCCGCAGGCTCCTAAGGAACCCCTAATCCAGTTACTCTCTCAGTAGATTTACCTATCTTGAATTTCTTTTTTTTTTGGGAGGGGGGGCATCACTGCTCTCTGGTGGTGGGAGTAGGAGGCCCAGCCCCACTGCTGGAATTGAACCTCCGTCCCAGTGGGCCGCAGTCCCGCGTACAACCACTACGCCACCGGGGCTCAGCCCCTGCTATAGTTTCTTGCTTGAAGATTGAGCAGGGCGTCGGCCCCGGGGTCAGCTCAGGAAATATGTCTGCATCAGGTTCCCTGCCCACTGCCTGGCTGGGATACTCGGCTTCCTCCTCCTCTTCCTCCTCAGGTCAACTGGCCTCTTCTGCCTCTGGAGGACCACCCGGGTCCTATCATTGTGCCCCAGTCTCTGCACCGTGTCCTCTTCATACCTGCCAGGCTCCTCTTCTTGTGAACATCTTGTGCTTGTGCCTTTCATTCTGGGCTGTGGGGTCTGTCTCTGTGCCTTCAGTCCAAGTCCCTCCTGCTCCGCCGCCAGCGTGGCCTGCCGCTCCTCCTCCATCTTGTGCACAGAATGGTGGAACCGCCCGTGGCCCTGGCCACGGATCTTGATGAGCTGCAGCGTCATCCGAGGGCTGATCTCCGGGAGCCTCACTGCGCCCTGCCCGGCCGCATGTCGCCTCGGCCAGCCATGGCCTAGAGCAGCTCGGTGAAGTCGTGCTCACCATCGGGCTCTGCCTGGCTCTCAGACAACCCTGCGCCCGTGGCCAGCAGCTCCCTGGGGTCCTGCAGGGAACTTCAACTTCCGCTGGGGAACTTCTCCTGCAGAGGCTTCTTCACCCCACAACCGGGGTCCACAGGAACACGCTGGCAGATCCAGCTCCAGAGAGTCGGGGCTGAAGCTTCACGAGGATGGTGTTCAGGTTGAATTTGCACACCCTGATGGAGGGAAACAGGTTCTGGAACATGGTGGCCTTGAACATGCTGTAAGCAGAAAGATCACAGGCCTTCAGGTGAAAAGGCTTGTGAAGCAACTCACCGCTGGCATGGCTCTTCCTGCCACCAGTGTGACTCCATGTGCCTTGTCAATAGGAAATGTGGGGGCTGAGCTCCGGTGGCATAGTGGTTGCGCGCGGGACTGCGGCCCACTGGGTTGGCGGTTCAAATCCAGCAGCAGCTCTCCAGGAGCAAGGTTGGGCCTCCTACTCCCACCAGAGGGATTAGCCCCCCCCTCCAAATAAGAAATGTGAAGCAGAGATAGTGTGTGTGTCCCACCTGCAGGGAGGAAAACAGGAGTTCCCAGAATTCTCAGGAGAAGTCCATGCCCACACACAGGGATCATTGACTATGACCTGAATGACATGCTAGACTCCACCCCTTCCCTCAAGTTGGCCAGAGGTGATGTAATGCACAGACTACTGTGACTAAAGGTGTTACAGAATGCTTACAGTTCTAACAAGGAAGCTGTGGCGACAGAATGGTTTTCAGACACAGTGGTACAAAACAAACAAACAAACAAAAAAGGAAACAAAATTTTAAATGTTCAAATCATACAGATGCGTGACAGTGACTCCAAATAGCCATGACATGCTTTGTAGACAGATACAAAACCCAACTCCATCCCATACAATGTTACTTTGACACCCAAGACAGTAACATCTTCCACTATTTTCTGTTTATTTCTAAAAAATAAACAACCACAAATAATAATAATTTATAAATTATCAAGGATTCCTGAGGGGGCCGGGGAGTGAGGGAGGAGATGAGGAGCTAATACCAAGGGCTCAAGGAGAAAGTAAATGCTCTGAGAATGACGATGACAACAAATGTACAAATGTGTTGAACACCATGGATGTCTGTATGGATTGTGATAAGAGCCCTATGAGCCCCCAATAAAATTATTTTTAAAAAATGTGTAAACTACAGGCTGAGCCCCGGTGGTGTAGTGGTTGTGCGGGGCTGCGGCCCACTGGGATGGAGGTTCAATTCCAGCTCCACAGGAGCAAAGGCTCGGCCTCCTACTCCCACCACCAAAGGGCAGTGATATCTTAAAAACAAAACAAAACAAAACTTTAGGGCTGAGCCCCGGTGGCGTAGTGATTGTGCGCGGGACTGCGGCCCACTGGGATGGCGGTTCAATTCCAGCAGTGGGGCTGGGCCTCCTACTCCCACCACCGGAGAGCAGTGATGCCCAAAACCCCCCCCAAAAAAATAAAAAAAAATGTGTAAACACACCAGAGGGCAGAGATGCCTCAATACATACATACATAAATAAATAAAATGTGTAAACTAAAAAATAAGTAAACAAAAGTAAATAAAAGAAAATGATGGGGCTGAGCTCCGGTGGCGTAGTGGCTGTGCGCAGGACTGCGACCCACTTCAATTCCAGCAGTAGGGCTGGGCCTCCTACTCCCACCACCGGAGAGCAGTGATGCCCCCCCCCAAAAAACAAAAAAAAAACATAAAAAAACCCCAAACAAACAAAAAGAAAATGATGATTTCTGTGTAGAGATAAATCTCTGTACTTATCTAATTTTCCATTATTTTGTTAATTCCCTTTTATTTTATTAAATTCTTCTCATGTTTTATCTTTAAAAAAAAGAAAATGATGATGGCAATATGTGATATCTATATCTGTATTCCTTTTGGACTGAGCTAGAAGGAGGTAGCAGGGTCCACTGAGAGGACCCAGTAAATGCGCACTCATTGCACTCATCAGACTCATCAGAGGCCGGGCTCTCCTTATTTTTCCTTCCTCCATTTTTCAGCAGGTGAACCTTCTTTACTTTCCTTTTTAGCTCCTTCAGCCTGTTTTCCTTCTGCTCCCCTTTCCCCTTTGGCCTGCATAGTTTTGTCTGAAGTTGAGCCTTTCCTGCTGCCTTTTTTGGCGTTGTCTCTGCTTCCTCAGACAGGTTTCTCAGTGACCTTTTCTCGGGCTCCGCTGTCACCACCCAGCTGACCTTCCTTTTGGGCATCCTGGGTATGCGGCAGTTGCTTGCTGGAGGCCTGCAGGTCAAGGGGCACTGAGCACTTTCCCCAACCTGGGTTGCCTGGCCGCTGCCTCTCTGTCTGTGGCCCCAGGTGCCAGCACCGGCCCTGACTTTGCTCTTTTGCTGAAAGGATTGGCTCTAGGCTTAAAAGAATGTCTCCAGGCTGAGCCCCGGTGGTGTAGTGGTTGTGCGCGGGACTGTGGCCCACTGGGACGGAGGTTCAATTCCAGCAGTGGGGCTGGGCCTCCTACTCCCACCACCGGAGAGCAGTGATGCCAAAAAAAAAAAAAGAATGTCTCCAGTCTGCTCTCTGCTGTTCCTACTTGTCTGGGTTTTATTCAAATGACAATTTGAGTTCAGCTCCATGTTTTCCTTCTCTGCTCTCTGGGATCACCTCCTCTATCCTTGGGTGGCCAGTGGGGGTCATCGGACACCATTAGGGTGTGCTGGGCTTCAGGTAGATGTGCTGGCTTCTTCTCTGTGCTCCGAGCATCTCCCTGTTGTTTGGCTTCTGCTGAGTAGACACCCACAGCAGTAGACCCCAGACTCCACTCACTCACTGGGATGCAGACCGTGATGTTTATGCACTCTGTGATGCCCATTGACTGAGTTGACCCAAGAGATTATGGTCCTTACTCTTGAAACCCAGCAACTCAATCTTGGAAGTGTCTGGGTACACCTGAGAAGTCTCTGAGCTTGTGCCTTCACTGAGTGAACGTGCCTGCAAGCACATTGTTGCAGACACACCTCTAACGACCTGTGAGGGGCCCTGGCGGCACGGTGGGCTACGTGGTGGGCTGCCAAGTGCAAGACCAGCTGCAGAAGCCACCAGAAAGATGAGGCTTTCTACTCCTGTAAAAAGCGTCTTGGGCCTGAACCACTGGGTCGGCGGTTCAAATCCAGCAGCAGCTCTCTAGGAGCAAGGCTGGGTCTCCTACTCCCACCAGAGGGCAGTGATGCTCTCCCCCAAAAAAAGAGTTAGAGTCTTGAAAATGCACAGGGGCACTCCACCCCGTGCTTCAGGTTGTGATGAGTAGGCATTGACTGGATGGCAGTGAGTATAAATATTTGTGTTATTTCCCACTTATTTACATAGCTGTGGGGCTGAGCCCTGGTGGCGTAGTGGTTGTGCACGGGACTGCGGCCCACTGGGATGGGGGTTCAATTCCAGCTCCACAGGAGCAAAGGCTGGGCCTCCTACTCCCACCACCAGAGGGCAGTGATGCAAAAAAAAAAAAACTAACTAAAAAAACCCAAAAAACTACATAGCTGGTCCCACCTCTATGCCATATTCTTATACCTCAGATGTGCGCAAACCTGCCTTTGTACTTCGGTTCTGCTGCGTTCACTGCCCCCACCATCGGTACCATTTTTCTCATCACCAGAAATGACTAGTGTCTGCTGTACGTAGCATCTATTCCTCACCCGGGGATTACCAGCCTCTCTCTACTTGTGTTCATCTGTTTCTGACTCCTAATCAAAGCTGGATTATACAACATCTGTCCTTATGTGCTTGACCGATTTCGAGGAGCAAGTCACGCCCTCCAGGTCCACCCTTGTGACGACATTTCTGCACCCTCAGCATTGTGTGTAAGCTTGCGGGATTTGCACCACCATTAGCTTACCTGCTCACCCAGCGATGGACACTTTGGTCATGTCCATTCATTCAAGACTAGGAATAAAGCACCAAAGAATGTGCATCCGTGTCAGTTTTAGGGCTCTAGGGGGTATAACTCAGAGTGGGGTGGCTGGGTTATAATGAAAGTCAGAGGTTCAAATCCATGAACTGATCTGCAGGAGAAAAATCTGCTCCTGTAAAGATTTAAAGTCTTGGGGGTTGGGGGGGGGTGGGTGGAGGATGGGATTTATTTTTTTTTAATGAGAAAATAAATAAATAGCTAGATAAATAAAGTCTTGGAAACCCAAGCGGGACAGTGTTCCGACCTGTCCCAGAGAGTGGCCTTGAGTGAAATCACTTCAATGCAGTGAGGGCGAATCATTTTTTGAGAAAGCCCTGGGCTCTTTTCCGCAGTGGCGGCACCACGTGAGCGTGCTACCGCAATGCAAAGGTCTCTCACCGCCCACATCCTAACCAACCCTTGTTATCCGTTCATCAGTGCAAATTGTTGAAGCACTTGCCTAAAACGGTATTTCACCACACATGTGACACTGGGCCGCTAACCATGGGCTCACGACGCTTCCAGGAACAAAGAGGAACTTGTTTGTACCCATAAAGATGTAGTCGGGCTGAGCCCCGGTGGCGTAGTGGTTGTGTTCGGGACTGCGGCCCACTGGGATGGAGGTTCAATTCCAGCAGTGGGGCTGGGCCTCCCACCCCCGGAGAGCAGTGATGCCCCCAAAACAACAAAAACAAAAAAACAAAACACAACCCCCAAGACAACAAAAATAAAAAAACAAAACACAACAAAAAGACGTAGTCTTGAAAATCCTCTGAGGAAGTTCTATCTGTCCTATAGGGTGGCTATAAGTTGAAATGGACTTCACTGCAGTGGTGAGATTTTGTCAAATGTTCCGATACTTGTCAGGGGACCAGCCCCAAAGACATCATCACA
Organism: Nesogale talazaci; assembly: GCA_004026705.1. Classification (NCBI taxonomy): domain Eukaryota; kingdom Metazoa; phylum Chordata; class Mammalia; order Afrosoricida; family Tenrecidae; genus Nesogale; species Nesogale talazaci. The sequence goes on from PVJH01031306.1 coordinate 17,170, forward strand.
GGACCAGTAGGCGCAACTGTACAACGATGATAAGTAAGGATTATATTAAAGTCATCGAGAGTTCTAGATGGCTGATAACCCTAAGGAAGAATAACCCCTGACCTACTTTAAAAAAATTATTTATTTTTTTTACCCTGACCTACTTCTGTTGACTTCCAGCTCTTTAGTCATTTGCTGTGTGCAGCAAGCAGCTAAGTTTGGCAGATATTTGGGGGAGAGAATTTGGGAGAAATCTTTGTTTCCCACAGATGCTGTAACCACAGTACTTAGGAATCTATGTCAACACCAACACCCTCACCTGTTCTATGTTTTGGTTTGGTGGGGGGTTTTTTTTGAGAAGGAGATGATAATTAAAGGAAAAGAGGAGAAAAAAAAGCCCTTAACACCCATGTAGATTTTACCGAAGAATTTTGTTGTTGTCATGCATGTAATCTAAGAAGTATGACACGTGAGCCATTCACGGCTGTATTTGTCACAGATGACGCTATGATGGGGACTGACCATGAGGAGGATGGTGGCGTTGCGGATTAGATGACCTGCTTGGAAAAAGGTCTAAGCAGGGTGGAGGGAGAGGAAAGACAGCCTAAGTGACTGTGATGGGAGAGACCAACCACAGGAATGTCATGGTCTCCTTGTTTACGTCTCAAAAGGGATGGGCTTAGACACACCTTCCAGTTATAAAATGACATCGCCTGCAGGGAAGGAGAGGAAGACCCTGGACTGGATGGATGGACACGTGGGCGGCCCCACGAACTGAAACATACCAACAATTGTGAAGAGGGGACAGGGCCAGGCGGGTTTTGTTCTGCAGTTCCCGGGTCACTGCGTGCTGGAACCAACCCAGTGGGACCTAGCAACAGTGATATGGCCTGATCAGGAAGAAAACCCTCTTCCCCAATGGGATCACTCCCACAGGTGGAAAGCAAAAGGCAAAAAGGCCACTGCCACCCAGCTGGTTCCGACCGAGAGTGAGTAAGTTAGGATTGACCATCACGTCCTTGGATACAGTCTCCGCCCTAGCCAACTTCAAAGCCGAGTCCCAAGAGGATGGGGCTGAAGCTGTGGGGCTTCCACAGACCCAGCAGGAGAGGTGCCAGCACACTCAGCTCCACAGTGTGCTCTACTGACCGGTGACCAGGCTGGAAGCCCAGGCTGGATTCAAGGGGTGGAGTAACAAAGACCGTGTGGGCAGGCTGCTGACTTTGGTTCTCTTTTCGCTTTATTCTTCATTAAAAAAAAAAAAAATCATTTTGGCTGAGCTCCGGTGGCGTAGTGGTTGTGCGCGGGACTGCGGCCCGCTGGGACGGAGGTTCAATTCCAGCTCCACAGGAGCAAAGGCTGGGCCTCCTACTCCCACCACCAGAGGGCAGTGATGCCCACCCCCCCCAAAAAAAAAAAAAAACCCCAAAAAACAATCATTTTGTTGGGGGCTAGAACAACTCTTATGTGTAGCCATCACACTTCTCAAAACATTTTCCTGCTACTTGAGCGCTTGGTATCCGCTACTCATTTTCCCCTTCCCTTCCCCACCAGCTCTCCTTCATGAATCCTTGATAATGTATAAATTATTATTATTATTATTTTGTCATATTTTATGCTGCCCGACATCTCCCTTTGCCCACCTTTCTGTTGTCCACTCCCAGGGAGGGGGTTCTACATATTGTGATTGGTTCCCTCTATCTCCCCCAACTTTTCCCTTCCCCTTCTGGTATCACTAGTCTCAATATTGGCCCTGAGGCATTTATCTCTCTGGATTCCCTGTGCTTCCAGTCCTTACCTGTCCTGTGTACATGCTCTGGTCTAGCTAGATTTGTGAGATAGAATTGGGGTCATAATGGTGTGTGTGTGGGGGGGAAGGGAAGCATTAAAGAACTAGAGGAAAGTTTTATGCTTCATTGGGGTTCTCTCTCATTCATTGAAGAGATGTTTAAATCATGCAAGTCCTGACCAGTGTGGGGAGGACCATTGTCCCTTAAATAATTAAAGCTTTTCCTTGCTTTTTTTTGGGGGGGTGGGGGTGGGGCATCACTGCACTCCGTCGGTGGGAGTAGGAGGCCCAGCCCCACTGCTGGAATTGCACCTCCGTCCCAGTGGGCCACAGTCCCGCGCACAACCACTGCGCCACGGGGGCTCAGCCCTTTTCCTTGCTCTTTTAAGGCATCATCTTTGGATCTGCCTAGGACCCAGTCCCACTTTACTCCCCAAAGCAAACTCACTGTCATGGAGTCAATTCTGACTCACCGTGACCCCATAGGGCAAGGTGGTGCTGTCCCTGTGGGCTCCTGGGGCTGCAACTGGCACAAAGGGCCAGGTCATCACCCCAGAAACTAGAGGCTAGTCAAGTCAGTGGGCTGGAATGGATTCCATGGCAATGAACTTGACCTTGTGGTCCGGCAGCCTACTGCGTGTCCAGGCTACCAGACCGCCTAGGCCCAGGCAGCATTCCGTCTGTCCTGCACAAGGTGTCTGAGTCCGAATGCACTGGAGAGCAGTTGACGACAAGGAAGGCATTTCCACAGTTTTGTTCCGTGTTCTATTGTATTCGTGGAAACGTGCAGCACAGGTCAATGTATATGTAGAAATATCCTGTGTCAAACTTCCGTGAAGTGGCTTTGAAGAGTTCAGGGGGAAATAGATGTCAAAAGATAATGGAATTTCCCACTAATCTTTTGAAGCCCTGTGTGTGTGTGTGTGTGTGTGTGTGTGTGTGTGTGTGAGAGAGAGAGAGAGAGAGAGAGAGAGAGAGAGCGAGAGCAAGAGAAAGAGAGAGAGAAAATGAATCTCAACAGTGGAACCAAGTTTGGTGTAGGATGGAGTCCTGGAGAGAGTCACCACAAGACACACTCCACCCCATACAGTGGGTCTCTCAGCTGGCCACCCATGCCCAGTCTGGACATCGCCAGTTCTCCTCGTTACTGCCACATGGATGACGGCAGGGAGGTGAGGAGGACTTTGATGTTTGAAATCGGTGCTGCCTGCTCGCTCACTGACACGGTCCACTCCCTATTTCGTTGAAAACACAGCCTGCATCCTACCCCACCTCCTCACCTCCTCCTGGATTTGTTTGCATTGCTCTGCGGGGTCCCCCATCGCCAGGAAGGATCTCCCCAGGACCCTTCCTCCTTCGCATCCTTCTCCGCCCCGGGCCCCACCCCCAGCGGGTCTGACGCCCTCAGCTCGCTCCGCATCCCACCTCCGCATCTGGCGGGGGGGGGGGGGGGGGGGGCGGGCAGGAGTCCGGCTTCCTGGCCACCTGATTGGTCTTTAAATGTCTCGGACTCGGGAGGGGGCCGCGCCGGCGGGGATGCTGAGAGGTTGCGGGTACCAGGCGGAGCCTTGTGCGCCTTCCCCGGGGCTGCAGCGGGCGCTGTCCAGGCCGGCAGGGCGCCGGGGACCCCCGCCGGGCAGGACAGCTGGGCGTGGGTGGGAGGCTCCGGCGTCTGCTTCGCAGGCCACGGCGCTGGCGGGACGCCCCCACCCCTCGTCCGGTGCCCCGCCGGCCCCGGGACCCCGAGGTGGGAAGAGAAAACGCGGGGCGCGGGAGTTGGCGCGCAGGGCAGCACCTCGACGTCGGCCGGGGGACCGGCCCACTTCCCCTGCAGCGCCCCGGGGCCCGGGGTGTGCCCGCCCCGCCCGCCCCAAAGCTTCGAGTAGGGCGCCCGGGGCGCCGGCTCGGCCCAGCTCCCGCGGAGAGCGGCGCAGCCCCCTGCGGTGGCACCGGCCATGCGGCCGCGCGCGCTCCGACCCCGGCTCCGGCTCCCCGCGCTGCTGCTGCTGTGGCTGCCGCCGCTCGCCCGCGCCCCGGAGCCCCCGGCGCAGGACGTGAGCCAGGGCGTGGTGAGTGTGGGGCCGCCGGGACCCGGTGCCCCGGCGGGACCGGCCTTCGGAGGGGAGCCGGGGCTGGGCGTTGGGGGTCAGGGTTGTTCCAGCTGGGAACCTCGCGTCCGGGACCCCTGGTGCGGACCCCCGACCCCAAGTCCGCGGAGTGAGCGGGGCCGGGTTCTGGAGACCCGCATTCTAGGATCCAGACGTCGGAGGAGACGTTGGGGGTACGGGGCCGAGCCGGGGGTCAAGACGCTGGGGTCCCGAGACCAGACTCCAGTATCCAATGCGTCACGGGGACGGATTTGGGGGACCGGGATTCTTGGACTTAAAAGTTGAAGGAAGAGCTAGAGTGGGAAGCTGGAGGCCAGGACTCCGGGGTCCAGATAAAAGCCTCAGGGGGGCGAGATTGGGGGGTAGGGGCTGCCTCCTGGGGCTGGGAGCCTTGGGAGGAGCGGGTTTCCAGGATGGCAGAGGAGACAGGCGGGTCACCCCAACTCTCTCACGCTTCTGTCACCTAGGACTGGTTGACCCGCTATGGCTACTTGCCTCCGCCCAACCCGACCCAGGCCCAACTCCAGAGCCTGGCGCAGCTGAGCGACGCCATCAAGGTCATGCAGCGCTTTGCAGGGCTGCGGGAGACCGGCCACCTGGGTAGGTGGTCCCTGACGACACCCAGTCCTCTCTCGGCACCCAGCCTGAGCTCCTGCGCGGTTCTTTACCTCCCTGTGGGCATGAATCCTGGGGGTTGCCGAAATGCTGAGGATGGGGAAGGGGGGACGGGGGGGGGGGGGAACCCAAGGGAACTCCACGCATTCCAGATTTAACAAACGAACGTGAAAGCTTCAAACGTTCACAGAGGGCTGAGCCCCCGGTGGCGTAGTGGTTGTGCGCAGGACTGCGACCCACTGGGACGGAGGTTCAATTCCAGCAGTGGGGCTGGGCCTCCTACTCCCACCACCGGAGAGCAGTGATGCCCCCCCCCACCCCCCACCCCCCAAAAGAAAAGTTCGCGGAGACATTGTGCAATCTCTCAGTTCCATTTTCCTACCAGCTTTTTGAAGTCCCCTCAGCTGTGTGACTGTAAGACAGAAACTGGCCCAAGCAGGAAAACTCGAATTTCGTTTTTCATTCAAATGGTTAGGGTTCTGCATTGGACTGCTCATCACAAGATCAGCAGTTCGAAATTCCCAGCCCCTCTGAGAGAGAAAGATGAGGCTTTCTGCTCCTGTAAAGAGTGAGTGACCGTCTCAGAAACCCTGTCACTATGAATCGCATTGGCTCCATGGCATTAAGTTTGGGAACCCCGTGCGTGGGGGTGGGGCGCTCGTCTTAAGGGTTGGACTGTTAACCGGAAGGTTGGAGGTTCAAATCCGCTGTAGTTCCATGGGAGAGGCGAGGCTGCCTGCTCTGGTGAAGACCGACTGCCTTGCAAGCCCGGTGTAGGGTGGGGACGATTCGAACTTGCAGACAGGGACCTGTGCAGGTGTGTTGGGGGGTGCTGGTGGGGGGGGGGCAGATCAGTAGAAGTGTGCCCAAATCCACCAGCCTGGTGCTACACTGGCCCTCACGGGGTTCTTGGGTGAAGGGGCTGCTCCAGGGATGGGCAAGCAGACAGGCCACCAGGGCCCTGTTGACACCCCAGACTCCAGGGTCTCAAGGAGGAAGAAGTCAACAACAATGAGCTTCACCCCAAGCCTTTGGATTCAGTGACCCCATAGGACAGAGGAGAACAGACCCAGAAGGTTTCCCAGCGTGTGATCTTTGGGGAATCAAACTGCCATGTCTTTCTCCTCGCTGGGCTGAGTGGCTTCCAAGCCTCATCGTAGGGCTTCATTCTCCGAGGTGAAAGAGGAAGCTACAAATCAAAAGCACACAGCTGTCAAACCATTTCTGCTCTCAGTCAGTGCTTAGAAGAAACCTTGGGAGTGGAGCTCGTGGTGGGGAAAACTGGTGAACGGCTTCCTATAAGTCATATGGGAACCCTCTGAGTGGAAAGGCTCGCCAGCACCGGATGAATGCAGTAGCAGCGAAGTTTCTGCCAAAAACCAAGTGCTCATGGCCCTGAGGGGGCTGCAGTGGCCAGGACTCAACCCTCTGAAAACTCCAGTGCCCACTGTCATCTCATTCATTCCGACTTGTACAGCCAACTCTGGACCCAGGAGAACGTCCCAGTCTGGAAATCTCGACAGACGGGAGCAGAACAGGCCATCTCTCTCCCCTTGCGCCACTGTGGGCTCAGCGGCAGAGCTGACACTTAGTTCCCTGCACCACCAGGGATCCTTATCAGGGCCACTGTCCCTGAGTCCATTTGACCCATTGAGACAAAATAGCACCAGATCAAACTCACCTCTCCGCAACGCAGTTCCAACGCACTGTGTCTCTCTGGGTCACTGTGGAACTGCTTTCATTTTTGTCTGGAGTGCCTGGGGGATTCGAACCGCTGACCTCTTACTAAGCAGCTCAGTGTGTGGCCCGCAGCACCCCCAGGGCTCTCTCTATTCTGACTTGTCTATAGGGTTTCTGAGGCTAGACATCTTTTTTTTTTTTTTTTTAAATCATTTTTTTGGGGGCTCTTTTTTTTTTTTTTTCATTTTTTTTTTTCAGGCATCACTGCCCTCAGGTGGTGGGAGTAGGAGGCCCAGCCTTTGCTCCTGGGAGCCGGAATTGAACCTCCATCCCAGTGGGCCGCAGTCCCGCGCACAACCACTACGCCACCGGGGCTCAGCCCGGCTAGACATCTTTTAGGGGAGCAGAAAGCCTCATCCTTCTCTTAAGAGGGCTGCTCCGGTGTTCAAAGTGCAGACTTTGCAGTCAACAAACCTACCTCGCCACCAGGGCTCGTTCCTGGGGTCAGGGCGGGCCCCCCAAAAGTGTCATAGGAGCTGAGGACAAAGGGGAAGAAGCCCCAGCAGGCTAATGCATAGGAGGAGATTGTCCTAGACATGGGGGGTGGGGGGGTGCAGGAGTCTGATTTGGGGGCGAGGCTTGACAATGCTTG